>CATIWF010239650.1:0-37060 GCA_949630135.1 Balakata baccata | reverse complement strand
GTTCAAATTTTCATCTTTAGTTGCATAAGAAAGATGGAAACAATTAAAATATCTCATTCTGTAATTTGTAAGAATATTATTAAGATTTTGATTTCTTTGAAATGAACATGAAATATTTTATATAAACTAATAATAATATTCTATTATGTTTTACCATTAACTAGGGTCATTAGACAAATCAAAATACATTCGATGCATTATCAAAATTTGTGGATGGCCTAGTAACAAAAGTATTGAAGCAACATTTCAATGACATTTTGCTCTTTAAAAATTTGCAAGAAAACAAAAATAGAGGGAAAAAAGAGAGAGAAAGGAAAAAGAAAAAGGTTAGCATTTCAATGAACTTTGCTCTTACCGTACAACAGAAGTAATTTTTCTCTTCAAGTACATCAAATGCCCCGGGGAGAAAATAATTAGAGCTAAATACCCGCATTGTTACAGATTTTACCCCAACCCCCGCAAAACTCAATAATCATAGCACTTTCATCTCATATCCAACTATACTTGTCAAAATTGGGTGAATTACACAAACAATAACCAGTATAACAACTTAGTATCTCAAAAATTATTTGTAATACAAAAGTATTCCAATTATATAAATTGTAATAACTCAGCACCTCAAAAATTATTTGTAACACAAAAATACCTCAACTTTTATTTTGTAACTAAATAATACTTATGTCTTCAGCTATTAGAGGTTATTTGTCATTGCGTTTGGAAAAAACACTTTTTGGAAATTTTTTTTATATTTTTAACTTTTTTTTAATTTTGAAAACTGTTTTTGCGTATAAACAGATTAATAGATGTTTTTTTCAGAAACAGATTTGAAAAAAACAATTCATAAAAAATTAAAAAAATTAGCCAATTAAATAAAAAAATTCAAAACCTACTTTTGAGACACTCAACAACAATTCCAAACATCTCCTTAGTCTCTCCTAATAGAAATATGATATGAAATATTTTTGATAAATTTTAATAAACTAATTTTGTTTTTATTAAAATTTATCTGATGTAGATAATACATGTCACACTTATGTTAAAAAAACTAATAATTAAAAACAAAAGTACTATTTATTTACAAAATAAAGTTGAGGTACTTTTATGTTACAAATAATTTTTGAGATACTGAATTGTTACGATTTACATAATTTGAGTACTTTTGTGTTACAACAATCTTTGAAGTACTGAGTTGTTACAAATTATATAATTCGGGTAAGAGTAATTGACCGGTCAAAATTTGATAACTATTTACAAATTCCTATTTTCTGACATTCTCCATGTAGCTAATTAGAGACATCATTTGCGTGGCCTATGATTAAACTCCCCTCTTGTTTGCTTGATATAATTAGTGCTGGCTTTCTTCTTTTCTTTTCCTTTTTTTCCTTTTTTTCTCAGCTTGCAGGCCAGCATGGAATCTTGTGGCAGTACAGGGCCAACAATGGATTCTGTGTGGTTTGTAAGTGTAAACCAACCGCAAAAAAGTATTGATCACTATCGTGCCGGGGTACTCTCGACATATTCCATTGCTTTTTGCTTCCCAGACTCGATTCGTTCTTCATCACCAAGAGACTTTCCATACTCAAGAAATTTCTTGAATAAAAACTGCAAAATCAAACCATGAAGAGTATATAAGACCACCATAGTGACAGCAAAAGCAAGAATATCATGCATAACTGAGTTTATCAATTGAACATACTTTCATCTTTTTAGGCGGGAAGCTCAGACTAATGGCCCTTTCAAAATAATGTACGAGTTGCATCCACATCTCCAAGTTTGATTTCCTGTCATGTTGCAAGAGCCAGAATGCAAGGCATGCAAAGTGGAATGAGTAATAGAACTAAATAAGTAATTTAAACAGTACGTGAAGTAGAATAAGTGAAAAGATGATCTCAGTTGATCAGTATAAACACTCCATAAATCTGTTCTTTTTGGGTACTCCCGCAGAATCCCTTCAAGCAGGGATCTCCCTCTATCAACCCCGCATTTGAATTCGAGGATAGCTGTGTGTGAGATGAACTTAATGTGCTTATGGCGGGGAAAGCTTAACAGAGCACGCTGAACAACAGCCTGAATGCCATCTTTCTCTTGCTTCAGAAGTCTCTGCACCCGCCTCAGCCAAATCCGAAATTTCATAGAAAGTGCAAAGGTTGAAGGATTTGCCAAACAAAAACTCAATAGAAGAGGATATTTAAAAGTAAACAATATTGTACCTTGCATGAATTTTTGAATTTCTTAACCATTCTGTCAAGAATTTCGTCAGCCAACTTACGCTGCTCAGTCCTTTCATACATTCCCAAAAGTGCTAGATGGACCTTTTTGGGATCACAATATTGCAATGCTCTTTGAAATACTTTTTTAACAGCTTCCTGAAAAAGAAACTCCAAAATACTAAATTTCGATTCATATTATTAAAGAACATGAAATTCAAAAGTTGTTTTATGCTACCTCTGGAAGATTTCCATATTCATTTTCCGAATTGAAGTAGGCTACCAAATGTTCAGTTTCTCATTTTCTTCTCTAATATTTATAGTTCTCAGAGCCCTCCGGAAAAAAAAAAAAAAAAAAGAGTGAAGTTAGTCTTCAATCCAAGTCACATCAAAATTGCACTCTCTCATAATGCATTACTATAATTATCTCATTTACATATCAAATAAAAATTAACAACAAATATCCTTCAGGAATTCTGTAAAACTTAAAGAAAATACTCAATTGAAGTAGACGCTGAAGAGAGAAGACCAGCAGCAAAAGGCATCTATAGATAGCCATCATTCTAAACAAAAGATACCTTTCAGCAATTAAGCGAGCTTTCTCCACATCAGTCAAATTGGGCATGAAAGCCACGTATTTTATCCACACAACACTGCTATTAGGAGAGCTGCGAATCAGTTTCTCAAATTCATCAGCAGTTCTTGGTATATCTTTTTCCAGCAGTCTTTCTTCAGCAGCTCTAATTTCTTGCTCCCTGCAGAGATGGTTTCCGGAATCGAATAACAAAATCAAATTTGGAAAAAGGAAAGCCCATCACAGATAGGAATACATTGAAATTATATATAAAATACCTTTATTCCTTAGCTTTCTTTTTTGCCCGTCTATTCTTCTTCTCATCTATTGCCTCTTTTTCATCAATATGCTCTTGAGCGTGGCCAATTACATCATCTACATCAGAGTGCTCCATGTCATCAAGGGTGACATCAAGCGGAGGAACGTAAGCCCTCTATTCAGCTTGAGCAAGAACTGGAGGTTCTTCATTTTCAAATTCAAAGTTCATACTCTTCAGTTGCAACAGCATCGTCTAAACCCTTTTTCTGAGCTTTAAACGCCTTCTTTGACGTTTTATTATATTTCGGACCATCTTTCAACTTCCTACCCTGAGATTTTCTCTTAGAAGGAGCTGCCATTTTTGTTACGATTGACAAATTCAAAACCCAAACGAAGCTTTTCCATCTCTTTCAGGCGAATACATCATAAGTTAGCTCTGTTCCCGTTTTATTGTGGCAGGGAGGGTTTTGAAAGGGTTTTCGTTTTCCGTTTTAGAGTAGAAGAAGAGAGTTTCTGAAACAACACGAGCTCTAGAACTTGTGGGCCGGACATGCTGTTTCTTTAATGGGCCTCGACGGTCCAATTATTATGAAGCCTTTTTACGAATACAAAAGCCCGTAGACTCTGATCACGGGGAGATTAAGCTATAACACAACTAGAGAATCTGAACCATTGACTTTATACCACATGCAAAAGGGACGGTGGGCTTCGAAGGAATCTCACTAACAATTCATTATATCGCGACGCATGATAGCACACCCTCTGCAATAAGAAGTTTCTCGAACCGAATGAAATGCTTTTTATTATCACCAAGAACTGAAAAATAGGTACAAATCCTCTTCTGCTTTCAAGAGGAAATCCTACCTATCAAGCAAATCAGACGCTGTAAGGTTCTCTTTTTCTATGTTTCTATTTGAAATTTCGATGAATTGTTACAAATTTAATGTCCTTCTCTGATTCATTCGCTCTTGTGTTTTAACAGAATTGGCGAACTTTTTTCGTGTCTAGGGTTTTGTTCGTTATAAATTTGTTTATTAGAAACAATTTTTAAGAAATTCGGTTGGGCTTTCGGTTGTGATTTCAATCTTTGCTTCTAGGAACTGTTGAAAGCGAGATAATGTATTGTATATCTTTATTTGTTAGGGTTGTACTAGATTTATGCTATTGAGATCAATTTTATAGAAATGTTCTTGTAGCTAATTTTATCCAACCAATGAATGCAAGGAAACTCCTTTTATTTTCTCTTGATGGAGAAAGAACTTATGTGAAGCCTATCAGACTGTGTGTTTGATTCACTTTAGACAAATTAGACAGCAAGCAGTAAGGTATAAATAGAAATTCAGTAAAATCTAGTGTTGTGCACTGGATATTCTGTCCGTAGCCTTCTTTTTTTCTTTTAAAAAAAAATGGATGTGTTTGCCTCAGGCTCTTTGTTCAGTGTATTCACTTTGAATTTTATAGTCATGAATCATTGGCTTTTGATGGTTGCTAAACTCTTTTTTCCTTGCTGTAGGTTGTAATAGTGGTATAATGAGGGGTAGGAGCGACAGTTACAGTCCTTCACCTCCTAGAGGTTATGGAAGAAGACACCGGAGTCCTAGCCCAATGGGTCGTTACGGTGGTCGTGCTAGAGATCTTCCTACCAGTCTTTTGGTTCGCAACCTTCGCCATGATTGCAGGTCTGGTCTAGTCTTATTGTTTTCTAACTTTTATCATCAATAGCATGTACCTTCAATTCGTGCATCTGTAAGTGGAAACAAAGTATGAGATTGAAAGCTCTTAAAAAGGGAAAAACAAAAGCATGATGAGATTTGTACCTAAAAATCTACTGAAACAACCCTAGTGTTATGTGTGGTTATATTTTTGTCATCTTCTGTTGTCATTTCATCATATATGTATATTGTTTCAAGGCTGAATATGACCCCTTTGAACCATTCAATGATTCCGGACAGGCCTGAAGATCTACGTGGACCATTTGGGCAGTTTGGTCCTCTGAAGGACGTATACTTGCCACGAGACTATTATACTGGGTAAGTATGAACCATATTAATGCAAGTAGTGTGTCTACTAGCTATATTGTCAATTAGTAAACTTGTTAAGCTTTGTCAAGTAGTCTGTGAGCTGTCATGATCATGTATCTCAACCATTTGATCATGGGGTTGTTTCTTAATATCTACCACTGGTTTATGGGAATGTTTATGGGACTTTGGTTGTTTTTATTGAAAGTGTTGAAGACACAAATGAAGTAATAAGAGTACTGTGATGAAGACAACAATGAAGTAATTAGAGTACTTGAAGACACCAATCGAGTAATAAGAGTACTGTTCAAGGTGGTCTTAAAGTACACCAAGATTGAAGGAAAGTTGGTTTTGAATTCATTCTGAAGAAGTTCAAGTGTTGAAGAAAATCAACTCAATTAAAAAATTGGCTACAACAAGGTTAGCAGCCATAATTACTTATGTTTTAATGGTATGAGGTGTCAGCTAGTGTTGTCATGATAATACATGTTATGCAGAAGTCACAATTTTTATTTGTGTACTACTAGCACTCAGCGGACAAGACAATAATATGTGTATCTATAATATCTTTTTTTATGTGGTTGTTGTATGTCTTGATGTGTGGATGCTGCAGGGAGCCACGTGGCTTTGGATTTGTCCAATATGTAGATCCAGCTGATGCTGCAGATGCTAAGCATCATATGGATGGTGAAATTCTTCATGGTCGGGAGCTCACTGTTGTATTTGCTGAGGAAAATAGGAAGAAGCCGGCAGAAATGAGGGCAAGAGAGCATGGACGGTAATATTGGCTGTTTGTTATTATTTTCAGTTTGAAGCTTAGCTTTGGCAGAATAGCTGATATGATGCACCGAAAACTACGTTTATCCTTCATCTTTTTAGTTGGAGTGAATTTGATGAACTGGTCTCTTATTCGACATTCTATTTTATTTTTGTTTAATGGATATCAGCTGAACTCCTATTCTATCAAGTTCAGCTTCAAATTTTTTGTGGGTGCTAAAAATATATTCTGCACAAGGAAAAAATGAATTCAGTGGAATATCTCTTACTTGCTGCTGTTGTCCCAGATTGTAATGGAATCCTTCGTGCAAGAACTTTTCATGATTCTAATTGCTGGGATTAGTATCACTCACATATGCAACTGTTAACAGGGGTCGAGCATATGATCGCAGGCGGTCTCCATTTCGCTATTCACGATCACCTCGTTATGGACGAAATTATACTCATAGCCCTGTCTATTATTCCCCTTCTCCCAGGCGGAGGCATTATTCAAGGTATGCTGCCCAGATAGCCTTTTTTTATATAGTGTAACCACCACAATATTGAACTACGAGGAACCTATGTTATATGTTTTAAACTGGAAAATTAGCATGTACAAATTCTGATTCCATGTCTGCATAATAGGTCAATTTCTCCTAGAGACAGAAGGTATAGAGGGCATTCTTACTCTAGATCCCCTTAAGCCCCAAGGAGCCGGAGCAGGACCCCTAGTAGGAGCCGGAGCCTAGATTATTCTAGGTAATGGACGGATTGGGTACAAGGCAGTGAACACCATCAGAAGAAATCCTTTCTAGTAGGAGTATGATGTACGTTTAGTATTATGTGCTCGTTGTGGATTTTCTAGAGTTGGCAACTTTGTAGAAATAATGTTGAAGATAGACTTGACGATTGATTCAGTTTTTATACTGTTTAATGTTCGTGATTGTTGTTTCTACATCAATTTAATCCTTGATCCCACCATGGTTTTCAAGTAATTAATGCAAGAAGGTCAAATAGAACGTTAAGATCTGGAATTGTAGTTGGTACCATTTTAAATATATGGTGTTGATGTGGATGTGGAGTTATAATCACAAATAGTGTTCTATTCTATCTGTACAATGATTTAAATGCTAGCACGATTTTTTCGATTGCTGATGGCTGAAAATGATTTTAACAGAAACTAAATTATAATTAGGTTGCGTTTATCAGATAAAAAAAATTATGTGATTTTACTGTAATAATACTAAAGTTAAGTGACTATAAATAAAATTAAGTTATGAAATTGGTTTGCAATTGCAAATAGAGGTCTTAGCAAAATTTTAATTATATTTTCAAACACATTTTATTTCTATAATTAACTTCAATTTAAATTTAGGAAACCCAACTAATATTTTAATATATTATATTCAATATTAGTATATAAAATATTATAATTTTTTTATTATCAAATAAATTAAGATTTTATTGTTAAATATATTAACAATAATAAATTGCAAAAAAAATAATTATAAAATTTAATGAAAATTAAATAATATTATTGTTATTGTTCTTTTCTCAAATGCATCAAAAATGTTGATCTATATTAATTATACATTTTTTAGTTAAAATGCATAATTATATTTTAAAGTTATTTAAAATTAATTAATACTAATTATATTAATAAATATAATAATATTTTTTCTTTATATTTAATTTTATAAATTATTTAAGTTAATATTATATTAGTTTTATAACCTTAATTAATTATATATTAATTAATCTTAACTATATTAATTAATAATATTTTATTTATTATTAAACAATATAAGTGGGATCTATTATAATTTTTTATTCATTAGAAATGATCTCTCTCTTCTTTTAATGCTTGTAAGTTTGTAAATTATTCTTACAAGTCATTTTATAATTGTCATGTTTGCAATTCTCGTTTGCAAAGGGGATAGTGATAATCTGATACATAATGGAGATGACCATGCACATAAACAATTTAGATGATCAAATCAACTATATTAAATAAGGGAAAATTTCTTACTAAATCTTCTAAATAAAGGATAACCATAAAGAAAAGGTAACAACAAATCAGCCCTTGGATATAGATGTGGATATAGAAGAGCAATCACTAAACTACCACTTATATGGCCAAGAAGAAAGGCAAACCATAATGACAAAGTAAAAATTTAAAAAAAAAAATCAATCAAATATCATGTTTATGTTTATAAATAGGTTTTTATACTAATCTAATAAGCACAGCCCAAAACCATACCGAATATCATTGGAAAAGGAGAATTTTTGTAGAGCACTTGCTTTTAAATTTTATTTACAAATTTATCTTTTTTTTTTTTTTTTTTGCTTTTTCCATTTTTACTGAAATTGTTTTCGTTTATACTTTATAAGAGGCCTTCTTCAGCTCAATTTCAGGCTCCATCATTGTAAAGGCGGAGGACAAAGAACAAGTTGCAGAGGAACATGGCGTTGTTAGCCAGACCTCCGACCAGGCCAACGACGGTGCAGAAGAGGCTACCATTGGCCATGCAGATGTTGATTCTGTCAAGAAGATATTTCAAGAACATGAACCAGGCTGCCATCGAGAGGTGAAAGACCGTCGTGGACGAAGATATGTCTGACTTTAGCTTGGATAAATTTGTACGCTTGCATCATTGCAAACTATATGCCATAGCCATCGGAATCAGTTGAGAGGCGACCAGCGAGAGCAGGGCTATGTGTTTTGTGGCAATAATCATTTGCAGTGTCATTTTCCATATTATAATTGTTGAGTTCTAGGTAAATTTGCCAACACATCTCCACTTTAGTTGGCAACAGTGGTTCGTTACCATTTTCCTATAGATTCCCTGGCATGCCCATAGTTGCCATAAAGATGATATTCCCAAACTAATAACATTTTTCTTTGTTTTTTTTTTTTTATGCAAATCGCCTAGGTATATTTGAACTATTCCAATATAATTTGAATTATTCCCATAGAATTTTTAAAGTATACCTAAAATATACGCAAGACATTCTCGAGATATATCTAATAAATTTCTATAAAATTTTCAAAGTATACCCAATATATTTTCAAAGAACTTATTCCAGAAAATTTTCAAGGAACTCCTAAAATATACCCAAAGTATTCTCAAGATAAACTCAATACTCAGCCATGATTTCTAAACTATTAATTTGAAAATTTGTGATACTTTAAATTTAGATTCAATTATATTTTTCTTCTTTTGTTATTTTTTTGGTTAAAATTGAATTAAGATATGTTCAAAGTATACTGAAAATATTTTAGAGTATACCGTATAGGCATTTTGGGTGACTTTCATGTTTTGTTATAATTTTAAAGAATTATTTACGATAAAATTGAAAAAAAAACTTCTAATACCAGTAAAATTATAATTATTTAAGCACTTTTCGATAATTCTATAAAATTTCCTTCGAAAAATTCAGCCATACAATTATACAAAAATTTTTAGGCCAATATGATTGACAAAAAGCCCCATTTTAAAAACCACCAAGCAAATTAAAGGTAGTAAAGTTAGCTGCAATGGAACAATTGAGGTCTAGTTAAGTAGTAAGAATGTTTGCTCACGAGAGAATAAGGTTTTGAGTTTAAATTTTTTTTGTCCGTATTAAATGTAATTTCGCCTTTATAGCAAGTGCAAAAGAATGACTATCCTTTATTGTGTAGTCCACAGCCCGTTAAGTCATTTAAATGTATTTATAAGATGTTACAATTCTATAATAAAAAAAAAAAACAAATTGCTCGATGGATATGAAATTTAACAAATCATACAAAGACCCTGGAATCAAAGGTACATAACAAAAATAAAAATTGTGTTAACTATTTTAACCGAAACAATGAAATATCAAACCACAAAAGGTTAAAAGTAACAATTTTTTTGTTAACTTTCTGACCATAAAAATCAAAATACCAATACTTCGTTTGAAAACGACAACTATGCAAAATACAATAGAAAAACAACGAAAATAATTATAAAATAAAATCAGTAATAAAGAAGTACGCAAAAATCAAAGGAAGGGGAAAAAAAAAGAAGCTCGGGAACTATAATATTAAAGACAAGAAAGAGGAAGAAAAAGAGAGAAAAAAATTTTCTACAATACATTAGGTTTATTGATAAACTTTAATATTTATAACTCTTAGATTATATGTTTTCAATTTGAATATTAAGATTAGATAATCAGTAATTTATTAAATAAATTAACTTTTATGATAGATTCATTAATACACTAGATTTATTATAACAAAAGAAAAAAAAAGCAGAAAAAATACAGTTAAGCAAAGAAGGAAAGCAGAAGGGGAGAGAAGATAAAGAGATTGAAAGTTTGAAATGGGCTAATCGAAAAGACAAAAATAAGCCTCTATTCACAAATTCCAGACATGTTTAAATGCTTATTTAAGGGACAAAAGAATAGAAACTAACAGGTTTTCGTATCTTTTTCTTTACCTATTTTACTATTTAAAATTTATATTATCTCTCTTTATATTTAAATAAAAACCTCATAAAACTGTTAATTAATATTTTATTATTTTACTATCTCTTTATTTTTTTAGATAATTTTATTAATAAAAAAATTAAAATAAAAAGTGAGATAAATGAATATTATAAAAGTATCTACAATTTTTAAAAGAATAAATTTTTTATAATATAATAGAAAATAAAATAGAAAGTAATTTTGTTAACATGTTGCGTTAATATAGACTACCAACCACCTGGAATATGCATCAATTGGAGGAACAATTTACCAAAAAACAAATAAAAAGACAAAGCTACATAAAAATCCTGAAGGAAAGTAGTCAGTTCCACGGGTTTATATATACAGAAAAGAGAATGGCAGTGATTCAAAATAATATAATTAATAAGACTAATTGGTACTTAATTTAACTGAAACTTTGAGCCTCACTGAATACTCATGCAAGTTGAAAGTTGATACATGTACATTGGTTTAGTATATTTTGGATAAGAACCACAACTAGATTTGCAACTCGTTCAAGCCTGTGTACATCCAAATGCAACACTGACATCTCAACTAATTAAGTATGCACTTTTTTTTATAAAAAAAAGTAATACGGAAATTCAAACCCGAATGTATAGAGCTAAACTTCTTAGTAGTAGCAGGACACAAGTTCATATCTCCACAAAGCAACTAGATTGTACGAACCCCGAGAACTCATCGGGCACGCTGAGCCTCTTCCATTTACCATTTTGCCTGTCCATTAGATAGAATCCTTGTGGTCCACCTTGGTAAGCTGACCCGGACACCAATGCCCATTCACCATTCTGGACCCCACGAGTCCCTACTTTAACTTCTGATTCGGGCCCACTCCAGCTGCTCAGCTTCTCATCTTTCTCCACCCTCAGGCGCCACTTTGGGCACCCATTCTCTTTCCATGCATCCTCCACTCGCCTCCATTGACTCGCTCCCAGTTCTATCAACTCGGCGCTTCCCTCAAATTCTCCTTGGCTCTCTGTTTTGTATCCACTCACTACCCAGAAATTGGATCCAATTACAACTCCTTCGCATTCGTCTCTCTCCTGGCTCATCCGTGGTAACTCAGTCCACTCGTCCTGAGTTAAGTCGTATACCCACGCAGAACTCAGCGCGTTCTTGTTCTCATCGTGTCCCCCTGCGATTATAACTCGGCCGTTTAACTCGCCCAAAGCGAAGAAAGAACGTTTCTCTGGCATGTCCTTGGCTTTCCTCCATTTCCGATTCCTGAAATCGTATACAAATACACTACCAAGTGGCTCATATTTAGCCGGATCCCATCCGCCCATAAGCACAAGCTTCCCTTCAGAGCTCGTAACCTGACAGAACAAAGGCAACCCGTCTGGGTATTCAGGAACCGGTTCGACTCTCTCCCAAGTTCCATTAACTGGGTCAACTAAAGAGACTCCATATCTGGGCGGTCCTATGGGTTTCGATAAATTAGAATCAGTCAGATCAGGAAGAGATTGGATCAAACAAGCAGCTTTATGGGTATGGCCAGATTGCTTCCTCTGGTAATAAAAAGATCTACTTTGGAGAAGGAAGCGCCAGCGTTTGCAAACTCGGGAAGCGACTCGGTGAGTGGTGTAGTGGAGTCTAGTAAGGCACTCGATAGCTATTTCTTCTGGAAGACCTGGAATCAACTCGGGTAACTCAACCATGGTTATAATTTTATAACTACTGTATCACAAGTTCTAGTAGAAGTAACTAAGTGGTGTTTGAACAAAATGGTTTCTTGTGTGCAAGAAAACACATCCTTAGCATGGATATTTATAGTGAAGAAATATAACGTTTTTTTCAAGATTGAGGAAAAACAAAAATTATTTATGATTTAAATATATAAATTTTTATTAATTTATAAATTTTAGTAAAATTATATTAATATGATATAAAATTTGGACGATATTATACTAACTGGAAAATTAAATCATTTTAAAAATTTAAAAAGTTATCATTTTTATTTTTCTAAAATTTTTAAAATCAAAATTTATTTTTAAATTTAAAAAATAATATACGTAGCTATTGTATTTTGAAATTATATGGTCAGCTAGGTAACGGGAAATAAGAATTTTTACTATTAGTATAGTTGCACAAAAAAAATTTAGATTTTAAACTTTTAGTAAAAATAAAAACGATAATGTTTTAAAGTTTATAATATAATTCAACTTTGTATTCAGTACAACCATTTTAATATTGCTGAAATTTTATTTTATTTTAATAAAATTTTGCTTGAATTTATAAATTGATAAAATTTAAAAAATATAAATATTTAAATGAGAAAATATAAAATATAATTTAGTTTTGATACAATTTTAAAAACTAAGCTTATTTTTTGCAATTTTTTTTTTTTTAAAATAAAACAACACGAAATGGTTTAATAAATAAATTGATAAATATTTTTTTCTATTTAATTAGATATTTCGAATTCGAGTACGAATAAATAATTATTTTAAATACTCTTTAGAAAATAAATCTTTCATCCTACTCAGTACATTTTAATTACTAAAAAAAGAAAAAAAACAATATATGGTTTCAATTCTATTGCATATAATTTAGTATTTTTCCATGTTTGAGCCTATTAATCCCATCATTATGTCATCTTAAATTCTATCATATTACGTGTACATAATGAAATTATAATTAAATGGATTTTAGCAACATAACTAGTAAAAATTATGGTTTTTTTTTTTTATAGATTTATTGGATATTGACTTTGTCTTGTTGTGAGTTTACCCTTTGATGGCCTTTTGAGGTCAAGCAAGTTGGCCTTAAAATATGCAAGTGCAAAAACAATACATATTGACTCGCCCCTCTTCTAAAGTAAGGCCTAGTGGGAGGGTACTCCATCAACTTGCAAAAATTTGGGTTTCTATTTTTTCTTTTTAGTTTTTGAATTTTAAAATAAATTGTTGATATTTTTTAAAAATTAAATTTGTAATCAATGTTACAATCAGCGGCGGAACCAACTATTGCCTGTTTTAATTTTTTAAAATATATGAATAATATATAAATTTATATTATATTTTAAAATTTATCTTTTTATAAAAGATATTAGAAATCATATAATATTTAAGTTTTTTTTTACTTAGATTTCTAATTATTTATCTTTTCTAATTTAGAAGGATCTATTTCCGCCATTGGCTACAATATAATCTAGCAGTTCCCAATTAACTTAGTAATATATTGTATATAAAATATCGTTATTACAGGTTAATAACTTCTTGAAATTTCTCGAGTTGAGTCAAATATAATAAATCATCTTTATTTAATTTTTATTATTAATTGTCAATGAATGATCAAGTTTAATGCTACAATAAAGTACGACTGACTTATTTATTTATTTTTTAAATGAACGGTAAACCAGATGAAGGCAATCTATCATATTCAACTCATTTAAAAAAAAAAAAATCAATTATGATTTTTTAAAAAAGAAATATTATGAATAATGTTACTCAAAGAAAACTTTGATTTTGTTTAGCTAAATAATATTGATTTTTCTACTTTCTTAGCTAGTCATTGATGTATACATAGAGCTTCCACTTTGGATAAAATAATTTTGTTCTAAATTATCTCCAATGAATGTCATAGCTGATTAGTTCTCTTATCTCATATATGGTTTTTCTAAAATTAGAAAAACTTCAAATTGCATCAATCTTTGCCCTGTTATCTCTTGTTAGATCAATAAACAAATTATTAAATATTAGCGTTACTATTACTCCCTCTATTTAACTAATTTTACATTTGTATATTCTGATATTTAATTAAATTCACATTCGTACCCTTAATTTTTCCAAAAGTCAACTTAGTTCATATTCTGGTTGACAAATTTTGTTTCTTTTTTGTTCATATTCTGATAGTTTAATAGATTGTAGACTATATAGAGTAGTCATCTCATTGCATACATTATAAAAGTGTTAAATTTCCACCAATATTAATACATAGTGATAATAAGACTTGAATTTGAAACATTTTACAATTTTTATAAACAAAAATATCAATCAAGTCTCATCTTGATTGGTCCGATAAATTTGTTAACAGTATATATTATAGTTTTCTTAGCATTTGGTAACATATATATATATACATGCCTAATTTTGTAAGAAGTTAAATAAATAGTCTTTAATATTTTATTATAATAAAAATTTATTGACAAAATTAATTTATAAATTTTTTAAAATGATTTTTTCATTTAATATAAATTTATGTCCAATTTGGACGAGATTTTAGGAAAATCGACAGCTCTTTCAAAATGTGAAGTGGATAAGGGTTGGCAAAGGTGAAAAGGATAACGCAAACATAGCAAAGGATAGGGTTGGAAAAACGCTATTATTCTTCAAAAGGGATAAGAATTTACATCACTTTCAAAAGCTTCAGTGAAGCTGATGGGTGATGAGTCATATAAGCTCGGGACCCTTCCCCTTAATTGTCGTGTCGTGTGGTCCGATAAGAATGAACTGTTCGATTTGGGATTTTTTTTAGTTACTCGTATTTTTTTTTATTAATGTGTCTTGATTTTTATATATTAAATTTATTATTAATTATTATTTAATTTTTATATAAAATAGATATAATAAACATTTCATATTTATTTTATCAATTTTTCTAAATTACTAATTTATCTATTATTAATAATAATATATAAAATAAATATAGTAAATATTTTATAGTTATTTTATCTATTTCTTCTTTCTAATTATAATTTTTAATAATTAAATTCATTATCATTAAATAAATAATAATATTATTATTTTTTAATTGCTTTTAATTATTATATAATTAAATCATATTTAATTTAAATACTAATAATTATTAATTATATTATATTTTTATATTTTATATAAAAGTAAATTATATTATATTATACACAAAATTTTAAAAAATTAACTAATTATGTATATAAATAAAATAAATTAATTATTAAATTATATAAAAATTATAAATAACGATGTCTTCTGAATTTTTTTAATTAAATTATTCTTCCATTGTTTTGTTCTCGTAATTTTATATTTGCATTTAAAAATTAAAGTATCTTTATATTAGAATTTTGAATATAATTATGACTTTATGTGAAACTTTGATGATAAAGATGATAATAAATTTTCTATTCCTATATATATGAAAGAGTACGTCATCTAATTTTTTTTTTTTTTTTTGCCTATAATAGTTGTTAATTTAGTTATTATATAGAAATTATCTTGTCGAATATAAATTTATTTTTTTAATATTTGTTATCCATTTTTATATATTTATACCTAAATTTAACAGAATTTGACTTCTAAGTAATGAATTATTAATACTATTTATTAATAAATTAAATTACTAAAAGATAAAATTAACTCAATTAACTAATTTAATCAGCTTGACTTTTCAGTAAATTTATCTATTCTCTTCTTATTCCTACTTTTTATATATAGTATATGATAGCTTCTAATAAAACTATTGAATTTTGAAATCTAATTTAAATCAATATATAAACTTTATATCTAATTCAAATCAAGATATGCTTATTGTCGGACTATGTATGTGGGTGAAGTTTTTTTAATCGCTTTCATTCTGATATTTATTTTTAGTTTTGTAATAAAAATATATACATCTACAGGAAAGATATTGAGACAATAGTATAATTAAAAATAAATTATACTATTAGCAATTATTTAATATATTAACAAGTGATTATGCTAATTAAATAGTGATTTAATTTGTATTTTGTACTATGAGAATTGTAGGGATCTCGAATTTAAGTCTACTGACTTTTGTCACAATCTTTTGAATTTACATATACAAGAAAATCAATTTTTGAGTTGATTTTTCTTCGAAAACTTACTCATGATTTTCTGGTTGGGTTTCATATTCTTCGCCCTCCTTCCACTATAATGTATAATTGATTATTTTATGATATTTTTTGACAGTCTTATGTTTGTCAGTTTTTATTGTCTGTGAGTTTTGCACACTTTTTTTTATTAAAAAAAAAAAAAAAAACCTTGGGCGGACTTGGTTTGGTAATACATGACGGTCCAATATTCTAATTGGGCTCGATTCAAACACATTTTGTTATATTCCTCTTCATACTATTAAAAGTTGGATCTCACAATTGCAAGCTCGGCCCATTTTAGTAGTTTTTTAATGAGGGGAATTTGAAATATCGACATTTTTTTTGTTTTCATATTTAGTATTTTTATTTTTATTTTTCATAAATACCAATACTCACGCTGAGCATGACTATAGTTTAGTATATTCAAGGTAGTATGCTCGTGCTAGACTTTGGATTTATTTTGGTATACATTGAATAGCACCCTTGTATTGTGCATAAGTATATTTTGGTATATTTTTGAAAAAAATTTCACCATTTATTCACATTTTAATTATTTTTTCAGTTTTACCATCAGTTTTTTGAAATTTTATTTGTATTGAAAATTTTTTCTTTCTTATTTATTTTTATTTCTCTTTTCATTTGCAGAGGTTTTCTTATTGTGGCTATAGCAAAATGGATGGTGATTAGACTATCATATGATGATGGAAAACATTTGACAAAATTATACTTCATATCCTTCATTTATACTCCTAAGTCGAAATTAGAATAAAATTATACTTATTAAATATTCAATTTTTCTTCTTATTTCTCTTTTTTTTTTTTTTTTTTTGTGAAAGTCTAAACAATTCAACTAAGGTATAATATAGATATTCATAAAAAATTATCAAGATATTATCAAGAAATTCTTATGGTATATATTGGAAATTTTCAAACCATACTCAATGTATTTTCAAGAAATTTCTAAAATATGCCTAAGCAATTCCTAAAATATATCAAAAGTATTCATAAAATATACTGAACTAATGTATTTCCAAATTATTTCTAAGAATACGAGCTAAGGTATACTTAAAGTATACCATAAATATACCAAATGTGTACTTTTTGGTATGCTTTAGAGTGTTTTTTTTTTGAATTTACGTACTCTTTTAATATTTTTTAGATATTTTTAGTAAATTTGAAAAAAAAATTTTGTAGAGATAATGTTGTAATATTTTATCAATTTTTTGGTATTTTTGAAAAATTTCGTATATTTTTAGTAAAGTTTGGATATACTTTAGTTTATTTTGGACAACACGCTTGTACTGAGCGTGAGCATACTTTAATATATTTTAATATACTTTGGATAAACTTTAGGTATACTTTAGTATAATTTAGTTAACTTTTTTATATTTATTTAAAATTTGATTTTGATATTTTTGAAAAAGTTTTAAGTATAGATATTTTTTATAATATTTTAGAAATTTTTTCATTTTGAAAATTTCTCTTTTAATAATAAATCTAAAGCAAAATAATAATAATAATAATTATTATTATTATGGTTGTTGTTCTCAAAAGTAACGTGAAAGGGTACACAATACATCTACGGGGAAAGAAAAAAAAAAGTACACAGTACCCAAAAGAAGCAAGAAAATTGGAAATCACATGCATAGCATTGGCATATCTGCGGTAGGGACATAATGGGGACGCAAGCTGTTTGATTGTTTGGTTACCATCAAAAAATACGTGTCCATTTTTCTCCTCCCTTTTCAGAGCGTTTCCCTTTCTTCCTTTTGGGTATCTAATTCTCTGTCACTTCCTTCCTTCCTTCCTTCACACCATCTTTCTTTTTCCTTTGATTAATTATTGCAAAATTAAATCTTTAATTACATCTTACATTTTTATCACCACTATTTCTTAATAGCCATACCAATTAAACTAATCTCAATTATTAGAAATTACATTTTTTTTAAGTGAATAGTATTTGAAAATAACTAAATTAAAGGATAGGATTTAATTTTAATTGGTCATGTTAAATTGGTTTTGTGCTTTGTGGGCCTTTGGGCTTTTTTTTTTTTATATTTATAATGTAAAAGAATAAGGAAGACAATAATGAAAGAGAAACCAAGTCTTAAATAAGGCCCATATCAAAGCCTTTTTCTTTTTTTTAAAGTAAATATTTTATTTACAAATTATATTAATAATATATTAATAGATAAAGTCAATTATGCAGTGACGTGAAATTTGGAACTTTGAATAATAGTGGTAGAAATTTATTATTTTATAGTGAATACAAAATGATATCCATATCTATTTTGTAGCTCACGGTATATTAAATTTTATAATAAACCAAATTAATATATAAAAAACTAAATTTATTTTATAAATGAAAATAGAAAATGGATTTAATTTATAAAAAATCCATTATTATTTTAGAAAGAGAATACCAATGAGCAATGACTGTGTACAATTCCCAATTGTGGTCAGAAAATGTCCAGGAAAATTCTACAAAAAAAATGATAGGAAATGGGAAAAAAAAAAGAATTATTTTATTTATTTTTTTAATTTTATCCAAAAATTGCACCAAACATACCAGAAAAAAAAAATGTTATAATTGCAAATAGGAAGAGGATGTGGACATGGAGCCTGACTTGCCTCCCTTTAAAGCTCCTTTACTCCTTTTCTTAACCAATGCCACATTTTACATTCCCACGTGAATATATACTCTATACCCCACGCGCCCTCCTTTTGCAATGTTTTTTCTACATGTATTTTCTTTTTCTTTTTTTCTATACGTTTTACATAAAAAATATTTTTATTTTATAAATATGCAATTAATTATTATAGACATTCATTAATATATGATGGCAAAAAAATTAAATTTTATACATTTTTTTAAAAATTAGATTTTATTAATGTCTTTTATATAAATGGGCTGAAAAATCAGCGCAAATAATTCATTTAATATATGACCGCAAAAAATAAATTTATATATTTAAAAAAAAAAAATTTTATTTACTTCTTTTATATATATAGGCGGAAAGAAATCAACGAAAATAGATTTAAGATATTGTCAAATTGGCTTAAAACTAAGGAAAAAGTATTTTATCATTCTTAATGTTCTATCAAATACAATCAGAATTAATTTCAGTGTGTAATTCTAATTAATTGACTTATGATACATGTGGTTAGATAAAAAAAAATATATCATTTGTTATCAATAAATGATCAAATTTTAAAAATTATTTATTGATTGTGGCTTGTAATCTTGATAATTCATTAACAATAAACAATATTAAATGAACATAATCTATCATATTCAATTCAATTTGAAGAAATTAAAATTCAAACTTGAACAATTTATATTACAACTCAAATGTTCAAATTCCAGAAAAAATAAATTTAGTTTTAAATATTTTGATGAAAAAAAAAAGAAAAATTATATATATATATATATATATTAATTTCGATGAAGGGTAAAGTCCATCATCGTCAAAAAAAGAACATAGCTCAGTGATGAACTGTTAAACATCCTTTTTATGATTTATTGAGTCCATTTGACAGAAATTTTCAGTTATTCTTTCTGTTCAATCCCTTCAATTCATTCCCATCTACATCTCCATCGCTAATGACTCTACGACACTATTTCTCATCTTATTATAACTATTTTTTTTCAAAAAAATTAAACTAATCCATTACTCGTTTTATGAGATATTTGGAATTACCGTTATTAATTAAAAAATTTAGAATTTTTCAATTTATATACTATTATTTTCAAACATATTTATTGAAAATAACATCTATTCACTTATCTATTTCTAAAAATAATTTTCAAAAACACTTAGAAGTCTTGTTCAACTGTCAAGAAGATTTGTTTTTGAAAGAATTGAGTATTGAGTTTAAATTCTTTCTTTTACACTATATGTGATTTCACATTTACGAAAAGTGTAAGAGAATTATTATTTTTGTAGTGTACTTCTGAACCTTTTAAATGTATTTTTAAAGTATTTTTTTCTAAACATAAATCAAACAAAAACTTTAATATGGTTGACCTCATGATTAAATCTCAAAATTAAGTAAGAATTATACTTTTGGACTCTGATTAACAATGATTCCTCTTATGAGAAAAACATATCATTATTTAGTTTATTTTGAACTTCGATTTGTAATTTTACATCGAGAAAATGAGAGTAATCATCTCCTGCCTTCTTTCTATAAGTGGCTAATTAATTATCTACCTTCATTATTTACCTCATGTGGGCAGGTGGTTTTATGATTCACTGCTAGTTGTAAAAGCACACTTCTTTTGTTAAATTATTAGTTGAAAATCATTATGCTTAGTATGAGTGTAATCGAGTTGAGTTCAATCAATACAATGTCATACTCGACTCAATTAAAATATTCGAAGTTTGAATTTGATTTGAACTTGATCAAGTTTTTTTTAAATTATTTGAAACTTAACTTGAAAGATATTCGATCTACTAAGCTCGACTTGATAAAACTCTATTCAGCTAAAAAATTTAATAAGCAGTATACTTGGCTTGATTCTATTAAATTTGACTCGACTTGAACTAAAAAGAAGATCTAAAATTTTTAGACTATTTAAATAGTGAAGATATAAATGTAATTTAATAAATAATTTACACCCGTATGGCTAAGATAAGCAAAAAAAATAAACACACACACACACTAATCAATGAAATTAATTTTAATTAATAAAATCGTTCCAAAAATTACATATATGATTGTAAGTTTAAACCCAATTGAACTTATTACCCAAAATAATTATGAGACCATTTGAAGAAGAACAAATAATAATTTTTGAGAGAATTGGGTGGAATATATATATAAATTGAAGAAGGGAATACACTAAATATAACATCTCTAATAGATTCCATATCGGTAAGATTATGGGTTGAATGCAAGAATTTGAATATGAAGATATGCTACTTTGATGTACTAACTTCCCATATTCCATATGGGAAAAAAAAATTAGAAAGAAAGTAAATTTTATAAATTTATGCATCAACTTGGCAAGATTCTCTATATGAATGTAATTAAGCGAATTATTAAAATATTAATGTTATATAACACAACTTATTTTGTACTATATTATTTTATATACATTAAAATATTAGCAACAAATAAATGGATCAATGAATATACTAATACTTTAATGTTGGAAAAAATTATACATAAAATATGATAAGTAACATTTTTCTAATTAAAATATATAAAAGTAATTTCCTTCGTGTACTTTCATCTGATAATAAAAAGCGAATAGAAACATGAATTTTTTTTCTAAAAAAAAAGGAAAAATGTAAATAATTAAAATTGAAAAGGAAAAAAAAGTGAAGCCCACGCACCAAAACAGCGTCTGCAACAAAAAGTTGACAACCAGAAAGAGAGAGTTCTGCTTTTAAGTAAACTTCCACTCTCATTTTCCTTCTCTGCTACTTTCTTTCCTTCCATTTTCATAATACCATTTTCTTCCTTCTCTCTTTCTCTCTCACACTCGCACCAATAGGCCTACAAACACAATTTACAAAGTAAACTCTCAAGTTAGGGAAAGCAAAATGAATCGGCTTGCGCCATTGTCAGAAGAACCCATCAACGAGGATGAAGACCTCCACAACTGCTCTAAGAAGGGCCATTCATGGAAGAATTGGCTCAAGTCTCATTTCTCTCTTATCTTCAATAAAAAATCTGATCTTAAGATCCTCTTAAGTGTTCTTGGTTGCCCTCTCTTTCCTGTTTCTGCCCATCCTAAACTACCCAACAATGAGGTAATGTTTACTCCCTTGCCTGGTATATATAGTTTAATTACTCTTAATTTTCTTGCATGTAATGCATTTGTTGTTATTTCCCTGAGAAAAAATGTACTTGGGTTCTAGTCCTTTTTGGTTGCTTTTTATGTCTGCATTTTTTTTTCCTCTTTCCATGAGCCTGTATGTCCAGTGTTCATTACCTCAAATCCCCCACAAGGCTATGGCCATACTCTCCCACCATTAAAGAATCCCAAAAGGACTCTGTAGTTTTAACGCTTTGTGGGTCCTTTTATTAAATATACAACTCCAATTACATGTTCTCAGGTAAAAAGTAATGTCCTTTCCACACTGAAATTAGTTTACTTTTCATCTTTTGGATTCACTTTTTACATCATAATTAATAATCTAAATGTGGGTTTCAGTCTCTTTGATTCAATAAAGTTGAATCCATGTGTATTAATTCAATCAAAAGCTATAGTCCAAACGATAAATATTTTACAGAATTATTTGATTATAAATAAAGGAATCTAATGGTACACTAATGGGAAAAGAGAAAATTGAGTAATACTCTCACAGTCTCAGCCATGTATAACAAATTAACAATGTTTACATTTAACAGGTATCCTCGTCAGCTCAATACATTATACAACACTTTACCGCCGCGACTGGTTGCCGGAAACTGGAAGGGAGGGTGAAGAATATTTTTGCCACCGGAAAAGTCGCTATGGCTATGGTGGATGAACTTGGCAGCTCACCCGGCTTAACGGTTGGACCGACGGGTGATACACAAAAGGGATGTTTTGTAATGTGGCAAATGGTCCCTAATAAATGGCTAATTGAGCTTGTTGTGAGTGGCCAAAAAGTTGTCGCCGGTAGTGATGGCAATGTGGCTTGGCGCCACACCCCATGGCTTGGCTCCCATGCGGCTAAAGGCGGTGTACGGCCTCTCCGGCGAGCTCTTCAGGCAAGTCACACTATGACATTATACAAACATTAATCATTTGCTTTTTGTTCTTAATTTTGTAAAATATTAAGACTTTTTCATTTTCAATAAATTTATACATTTGTAAATAATTATTAGCTGCATGATTGAATATATAATAATATATTATTTCTGAGGCATAGTTAAGGATCTAGGCCATTGGCTATTTATAAGGGTTATAGTATGTGTGGACCATGAAATAATTTACATAAATTTGAACCCAACTTAGATCTTGGCCTAGTGGTATAGGTGATATATAGGTTGACCACAAGCCTCAGCATTAATTATTAAAGATTAAAAGTAGTCCCATATATTTTTGCATCTAGATGATGTTTAATTATTTCCCACAATAATCATTCTATTATATGTGATAATTGTGAGCAATTATATATTGGCTAAATTTCTACTTTTTGTTATATTAACTCTTCTAATTTTCAATTTAATTTGATATTATTGACCACATATTTGTCAGAAAAATAATTAAAATTATATATCGGCCTTGATTTTTTTAATTTGTTCTTTTAGCTCCTGAGTCTTCAATTTTTATTTTCTTAGGCCCCTAAAAAATGTCTTTTAGGCTTCATGTGCGTGCAATACATTCTAATATTTTTCCATTAAATAAGTCCTTAATGAAACACAAATTAGAATTTTAGGGGGTTAATAAAGCAAAAGTTAAAAGTCTAAGGGCGCAATAGAATTAAAATTCTGATGAGAGGTTTAATAGAATAAATTTCAAAAGTTCAGAGTCAAAAGATTGTAGTTTTTCCCTTTTTCATAGGCAGTAGTTAGTGTTTTCTACCATGTGAAGGTTACTGTACAGAACTTACCTAGAGCCTAGAGGTATCTCTCTCATATGCAACATGTATATGATGTAGGTGCTAGTTGGTTTTGCAAATTTTGTACCTAATTTTATCTGAAACAAGATCCAACTACCCCCAAAGTGCCGGATCTTGCTTCCATTCAAGTCAAATTTGTAACTGCAGATTTCTTTTTCTGAAAAAAAAAAAAGTGAGAAACAGTTTATTTTGCAGCTATTTGGAGATATAGAAGTGCATTTTGACAAAAACTTTCTGCGTAGTGGTAAAATATCTCTTATATGATTCATAAATAATCAAGTATGTGTCGTGCAAGTGATTAAAAGGAAATGTGTTTCTTTTGAAGAAGTAAAGGAAACCCAAGTTGAAATTAGACTTTTAAATTTATCTTTTAAGTTGGAAAAGGAAAGGAATTATTGCCTCTTTCAATTTCCTTCATTTTAAAGCAAATGTGTTTCTTTAGAAAAAGTAATTGAAACCCAAGTTGAAATTAGAGGTGATAGTTGAAGGGTCCAAAACATTGTCAGCTATTGTCCTTGTTTCTCTAATAGAATTAATAAGATAAAGAAATTGAAAAAATTTGGTGCAGGGACTGGATCCAATGACAATATCAGCAGTGTTTTCACCAGCACAACACATGGGAGAGAAGTGCATATCAGGAACTGATTGTTTTGTATTGAAATTGGCTGCTGATCAAGCAGACTTAGCCGATCGAAGTGATAGCACTGCAGAAATGATCAAGCATGTAGTATTTGGGTACTTTAGCCAGAGAAGTGGGTTGCTGGTGTATTTAGAGGATTCCTATTTGACCAGAATTCAATCCCCAGGAAGCTATCCGACGTACTGGGAAACCACGATTGCTACAAAAATCGAAGACTACCGGACCGTGGAGGGCGTGATGATTGCTCATGGGGGACAATCTAGTGTTATGATCACAAGATTTGGTGATAATTTGAAGGCAGGACTTTCTATTACTAGAATGGAGGAAACATGGGCGATTGATGATTTTGCATTCAATGTTGCAGGTCTCTCTATGGATTGCTTCATTCCTCCTAAAGAAGTACAGAAAGATTTCCCGGCGGAAAATCTTGACTGGAGATCACCGTTGAATCAATGATTTTGATGATCTAAGATTTTTTAGGTGGTAAGGAGGAAGGAGTCGAATGCTCTATATATGCTTACATATTAACTTCAACGTTGATATAATTTTCATTGATTTTTCCATTTTGCATGTACATAAATATATAAACAAGACAATTAGTAACATACTTTTAAATTGTTTTTCTTTCCTTCAACAATGTATCATTATATTTTGGTAATCAATATTTTCTGCCTTGTTTAGCTATTGTTTTCATCGTCATTTCCACTGCCTTCTGTCACAAAATAATACCAGCATTTGGTTGCCCTCCTTCTGAAATTGCCTTGTCAACTGGGGTTTCTGAATTCTCAAATATAAGCACCTATTAGGATGTTTGGAATATGGATATCACAGTTCAGATCTGGGGATTCCCATTCATCAAAATCTTTTGTGTGTAAACCTTCTCTTTCTTCTTGTTAAGTTCTCATAGTTTAAAGCTTCGTATTTCTTCCACATCGCACAATAGTGTGTGAGAAGTAAGCAATACGCCATACTTCCTTGTTTGCCAGTAACAAGTGCTCCAGATTTCTTCGGCATTTCCAAAGCCTTGAAACAGGACTGTTAATTGATATTTATTTGCAAATATTCTTTCTGCAATACATCGGTCAAGAATCAGGACAAATTGAAATTTGTATGCAAATCGTCTTTCTTCGATCCATCGGTCAAGAATCATGACAATCGAGACATTCGAATCTCCGACCTGCCAAGATGGCTATCTCAGGTCATTGAGCCTTTCCCTGCTGCACTGAAACTATGGCTTGGCATTGGCATCTTCGAGAAAAGTAGAACCGTTAGAGTAAACTGCTTAATCTTAATCGAACAAGCATCACATTGAAGATTTTTAGGTCAAAGAAGTTGAGGAAAGCCGGAAAGGGATAGCTTTGAGGGGTTCAGACTGATGGTTTCAAAACGTATGAACTTTTCCAAGAAAGAAAGAAAGAAGGGAAAAAAAAATTATGGAAGCATAGGGAGTGCCGTCCTTTGCTTTCCTCCATCTTAAAGCAAGTATTAAGTAAAATGGTCCATTTCTCTGCTTCTTTACAAAGTAACTGAAGCTTCACCTCAATTACAACATATAGTTAACAGCCGAAAACCATCGTTAACTATGAATTACCTTACCGTCTAGTGTTTACTTGTCAACTTCAAATATTATGCAGCAAATTTTCCTTAACCTCTACCGAGATAATGTTGATATCCTGAAGCAATTTTACGAATTCTTCTGCTTTCTGCATATCTCCCTCTCGTTTCAGGTACTTCACAATTGCAGCTAAACTTTCAATGCTTCGCTTCAACCTGCATCCACAAAGCACAACTGCTTTCTTCATCATTTCCTCTGTCGTCTTTTGAGGTTGATCATTCTGAAAGTACCCTGTTGCCAAATTATACCAAGTCCAAGCATCTGGTTGCCCTCCTTTTGATATTACCCTGCCAAACAGGGTTTCTGCCTTCTCAAAAAGGCCCTTTCTGGAATAAGCACCAATCAAGGAGTTTGGAATATGAATATCATAGTTTAGATCCTGGGATTCCCACTCATCAAAAATCATTTCTGCGGTTTCAAAGTCATCTAACTTCAGTAGAGAAGTCAGGATGCTAAGATATCCATTGTTGTAAACCTTTTCTTTCTTCTTGTAAAGTTCCCATAGTCTCAAAGTTTCATCTTTCTTCTTTATCGCACAATATTGTCTGAGAAGGAAACAATATGCCCTACCTCTTTGTTTGCCAGAAACAAGTGCCTCAGAATTCTTCAGCATTTCAAAAGCCTTGTCCAACAGCCCTGCTTTTGTATATCCATTTGCTGCAATGGAATAAGTACTCCAGTCAAGAACAACCTTGGGATCAGATTCCATTCTTTTCACAATCTTCTCCATTACATCAATGTCAATAGCTGCAAATGCACTTAGTAGTATGTTAAATGTGAATTGGTCATGAACAATGCCATTGTCTTGCATCTCATGCAATAAACCGTTGAGTTTGTCAATATTTCCAGTTTTACAATAAAGATTAAGCATTAGATTGTAAGGCAGTGGTGTTCTAGCAAAACCCAAATCTCTCATCTTCTGCATTATTGCTTCCGCTTTTTCAACAGATTTTGAATAAGCGTAGCAGTTGAGAAGTGCACCATAAACCATAAAGCCTTTGAACTTCTGGGTAATGTTATTGAAATATTTCTCTACCTGTTCTATCCCCTGGACTTTTGAAATCAAGCTCAATCGGATGGCAACATCAGTTGGGGTGGGAGGGAAGTATCTTTTGTCAGTCATCCACATTGAAATCTGGGAAAAAAACAATAAGATACACTAATTAAGAGCTAGCAATTAGAAAACTAGAAGATTATCAGAATCAAGATATTATCCAACACATCGTCAACCTTGACATTTAATGGCAATTTACTGATAAAATGAATTCGTAAGACAATTAGTCTCCATATGTTTCACATGTCATGATTTGTACAAATCACATTTCCTGTTTTGGTGATATTACCAGCAGATATATCGCCGTAGATATTAGTAGTGGATGCAATTGATAGAATAGATCAAAAACTTAGCAACAGATAGCTGTTGTCCCATATTTTTGCAACATAAGTGTTTTCCATATATAACCCAGCATAACAAAAATTTTCTCCCACAAGAATAATAAAATATCCAGAGATACAGATAATACCTATTAATATTTTTAAGCAAATATATGCATAAACTGGAAACAATATAAAATGAAAATGAAAATACAGATCTTTATTATTCTAGACGTCCAAATATGAAGAAAAAAAAAACGAGATAGCTGGTTGAATTTTTAGAGTTGAACCTCCTCCTAAATTCCTGAATTATAAAATTATGTATTGATGAAACACAATGCTCTCAGTAAAGTCTCGCGGTTCCTGAAAGCTAGAGTTCTTACATCAGCTAAAAGGATATGTGATCAGCTCAAAAAACAAATCCTTTTCTATAACCTGAAGTAAATTGAGCGAAATCAATAAGCTAGGAGTTATCAATCGAAGAACAACCAAAGCTCTTAGATAAAGTGCGGTGGTTTCCGAAAGTCTATGAAGTACAAACACTTCAACTACATAGTGTATTGCGTTTCCGACACTGACACAAAATATTCTGAATACATTTTGTAATTTTCAAAAAATTAGAATTACATTTATTTAAGTTAAAAACATATTTTTTCCTTATATAAAATCTATATGTGATATTAATCATTACTCAATATATTTGATTGTAAGTCATTTTTATTTAATTTATATAAAAATAATTTATAATTAAATTTTTTATATTTATTTATTTATAAATTTATCCATATATTTTTAATATTTATAGATTTTCCCACGAGTGCATGTCATATAATTTTTATAAATTTTGTTTTCCGTATCCATGCTACATGGGTGAAAGCTAGAGTTCTGACATCAACTCAAAGGATATGTAATCAGCTAGAAAAAAACAAATCTTTTTCTATAACCTGAAGTAAATTGAACGGAATCAAAAAGCTACGAGTTAGCCATTGAAGAACACCCAACCCAAAGCTCTCAGATAAGTCTCGCGATTTCTGAAAGTTAGAGTTCTTGCATCAACTAAAGGGATATGCAATCAGCTAAAAAAGCAAATCTTTTTCTATAAACTGAAGTAGATTGAACGAATTCAAGAAGCTACGAGTTAGCCATTGTATAACACCAAATACACGAAGTAAATGATGAAATTGAGTACCTCAAGAGCATGAGAGTAACGCTTATATGACTGAAGTTTCTTGATGAATGCTGTTAGAGTATTTTTATCTACAGACCGTCCTTCTTCGATCCATTGATCAAGAATCGGGACAATCGAGACTCTCGGATCTCCGACCGGCGAAATTATACGGAACAGTTCCATTGGGTCTTTCCCTGCATCAACGAAGCTATGACTTAGCACTGCCGTCGTAGAGTAAAAAGTAGAAGCGAACCCATTTCTTGAACCAAGACGACTCAATTCGCGGAGTAAACTGCTTAATCTTAATCGAGCAAACATCATTTCCTGAACCCTAACGGCAGATGAAGATAGGTTAGAGAAATAGGGGAAGGAGACAACTTTGAGGGTGTAAAAAGGTACATCCACCGCGGCTGTATACTTGAAACCGGAAAATGGACATTGTTGATTTGCTTTATTAGATTTTTTTTTTTCCTTTTCTTTTCGCATTTCAATGTAAGAATATTTTTAAAAAATAATAAACAAGCGGATAAATTGATAACAATAATTATAAAATTAATAAATAATAATAAAAGAAAATATCAATTGAGTGTTTGGGATTTATGTTCATAAACTAATTCATAATAGTTTCTTAAAAATAATTACAAATGGAATTATGCACAACTGACAATATGAATACATCAATGAGTATTCAGTAATAATGATTTTATTTAAATTCCTTATATTATGTATTACAGTTCAAATTTTTTTATTTCTAATATAAATTCACTAGAATTTAGAAATTTTAAACAATCTAAAAATATTGAAAACACTACTTTGAATTTCCTTCAAGAAAAAAGAAAAATATCCAGAATAAAGAAAGAACTTTTGAGAAAAACAATTTTTCACAGATTTGAGACATCAAAAACTAGCACATAAAACCAATAGGTGTACCCAAAACTCTAACATCTAACACCCAGAAAAAAAAAAAAGAAAAAAAGAATCATCACTCCAACTTGATCTTATGCAATTCTACATTGTAGCCAAATGAACTTTTTCACTCACAAAATGACACACTACCATCAGCAGCAACATCGGCATCTTAAGAAATCTAGGCATGTATAAGGTCTTGACTTTTCTTCAAGTTCTATTGCAGTGGGTAATCTTTCCAGGCTAAATTTGCTGCTTGGAGCACAGCAAAATCCATAAATATTTCTACAAGCTCCTTTACTGAATGGATACACTCGTTCAGGAATTCCCCTTAAATATGGGATGCGTCTGCGCCTTACAAGTTCATAAGTAGTCTGATTAGTCAAAATAAGATAGCTATGGAAAATCAGCAACAGAAGCAGAAAGATGAAAGAAATTGACAAAACAACCAACAGTACTATCATGATTGCATCTTTCCACCAAGCCCTTGTGATGTTAGTCTTCAAGTAGTCAATATACAAGATGCCCGTACACAGGCACAATGCTGTTTCTTCACAAATATACCACCAGAATTGGCAATGATTTCCTTGACCAATACAAGTTCCAAGCCAAAGACAATGATGATCAAACTGAAGAACACATCTGTCACAATCATGGCAATGCCTTGCTCGCGGAGGCTGTTCAACGTTGCAATAGGAACATGTCAATGTTCTAATGGATGTTCCTGGTGGATACATGTCCAAAACAAGCTTTGTCCATTGATTCCCATCAACAGTAATCACCAAGCTTCCATTTTTACTTGAGGCAGGCATCGGTGCCTTAGTAAATACTGCATTTTTTTCATTTACTGCCCTCATAGCATCAACCACATAGCCAGGCGAAGAACAAGAGGTAACAAAGTATTGAACCAATGTTGAGACAAACAACAATACATATAAAGCAATGTACCAAGGCTCTTGCTTTATGCTGTCTATCAAATCATTATCGAAAAGAAAGAGAATTCCTGCATATATAAGATGTATCACTACTAGCGCGACCTTCAAACCTAGTGAAGACCTCTTGGCGGGATCAGCGAGACAAGGAAAAAGGCGATAGCAGCGATCAAAAGCTGAATGGAAGATATTGCGGCACACACTCATAATTTTTATGGAATGCTGTACTTTCTGTATGAAAAAAACCAGAGAGCAAGCTCGAATCTTTACAAGTCGATCAGCGATCAAAAGCTGAAATAAGAGAATAGATCTTGAAACGAGAGATGAATCAAAGCAAGCGAACAAAACTCGACGATTGAATAAAAATAAATAAATTGCTAATTTGACTTACTGTTTTACTCGATGGCGGTAATGGATTTTCAGATCTCCGACAGATGATTGATTGAGCCTTTCTTCCCCTGCTCTACTAAATCTGTGTTCTATGTATTGAAATTTCCGTCGCTCAGCAAAAAGTAGAACCGAATCCAATTTGTAATACGAAGCGATTGATTTCCTAAGTTAGACTTTGAATGTCAGTTAGCTGAAACAATGGCAGGTAGAAGAAATTTAGGTCGCGAGAGAAAGAGGGGAAAGTGATTTAAGTTTGCTGAACCATCGAACGACAATCCGTTTTAAAGTCTGAATTGATTTAGTGGGGCCGTCATATGGTCTACGGACTTATTTTTCTAATCAAATTTGCAAAACGACACACGGAAAATGAATTAATTTCATATACTATCATTATTATATTTTGATAATTTACATAAAATAATTTTTTTTATTTTTTTCTATAAAAATCGCTTACGATAAATTTTTTTTACTAAATTAATGATGTAGTACCAAAATTCTAATATGTCATATCATATTATAATCTATATAAATATCATGTCAGTAGATTTAACAATTGTATTATTATGTCATTATCTACTGGATTACTGAATATAATTTTTATAAAAGATAAATAAATTTTATGAAAAAAATTGTTTTTGTGCAAATTATAAAAAATATAATGATATTCGGTAAAATTAACTCACCAAAAATCACATTTAAATCGGAGAGACCCAATAGGCCTACATGATGGGCTAACCTAAAATGAATTATATTTATGGTATTTCAATTATATAAATCTTAATAATTCAGTACTTTAAAAATTATTTATAATATAAATATATCTCAATTTTATTTTATAATTAAACAATACTTACATCTGTTAATACATATTTGACATTGCATTTGAAATTTTCGAAAAAAAATTATATTTTTAATTTTTTGAATTTTAAAAATTGCTTTTAAATAGAAGCTAATAGATATTTTTTATAAAATTATATTTAAAAAAATCAATTAAATAATAAAAAAATCAATTAAATAAAAAATTAAAAATATATTTTTGAGACATTCATTAGCAATTTTAAAGACTTATTTAGTATCGCTAATATAAATATAATATGAAATATTCACATCAAATAAATTTAAAAGATAAAAACATTATTTAATTATAAAATTAAAATACTTTTATATTACAAATAATTTTTAAAATATTAAATTATTACAATTTAAATAATTAAAGTTAGTAATGTAATTCACCTGCTAAAGCTTATTATGCTTTGACCCTTTTGTGGATTTTACGTCTAAAACTATACGTCGTTTGTTTTATCCATTTTAGGTTTCAAAACGGGTCACCGTTCCATAGCCCAGCCTCGCAATGATTTCTTCCTTGTCCAGTTGTCCTTAATCCTTCCCATATCGTATCACAACTGAACTATAATGTCAAAGTTGGTCCGTTATAGCCGTTTCCTGTCGCTCTTCAAAAACCCGCAAGTTCCAAAGACGCACTTGGTCGCGTTATTCTCCGGTAACACCACAGCAGAAAATGAGAAACCGGCTCTACCAGGTCCGCCTCCCATCTGTGTCGGTATCACTGAGTCGGCGGGTCGTGGTGTGTTTGCTACTCGCAGAATCGGTGCTGGAGAGGTCATACACACCGCCAAACCTATTATCTCTCACCCTTCTCTGTCGAGCATTAATACAGTCTGTTATTTTTGCCTCAAGAAGCTGACTTTAACGAAGTTTGAAAACCATACTGTTAAATTTTGCAGTCCGGAGTGCAAAGAGAATGCTAAGGTAATATGGATTGTTGTTGGAAGCAAGTTATTTGAAATAGTTGTGGGACTTTCAAAGTTTGACTATATGCCGACCATGTGTTTGATCCTTTGCTCTTGACACAAATGTAGATGTTTGGCTTCTTATGAGAAATAGTTTCATTTTGATTAAAAATGAACTTGAATTCTGTTCTTGCTTATGATATGGACCTACGGCCATGAAATTTAAGTCTACGCGACGACGCATTCTGATGATTGTGGATTCCAAATGGTGAGCTTGAAGCAAACCTGCAAGAAATATTGTTAGATTTGGAGCTTCTTGTTGCCATCAGCGTGCCCATCCCAATTATTAAAATGATCTGTTTTTCTGTAATCAGTAGAAGACTAATAATTAATTGATCAAAAACTACAGAGCGAGAGAGTTTATGGTTGGTTAGTGGGCAAGGTTTTGAGAGCGTGGGTATAACTTTCTACATTTTTTTGCAGGTCATTCTAGAGATTCGAACTCATCTCTAATTTGGATAAGGCTAACTTTTTATCGTATGCTATTCAATATAGAATTTTCGTCTGCACATGAAATTATAGTCAATAGCTTTGATATTTGACGAGATCATCTTTTTTATTCTGAGTTCTCTCCCTTTACAAATTGAAGTTTGAGCCTAACTTTTCCTATCTCTCAGGGTTTTTATGATGTAGAGACAAAAGCAGATTGGTCAGCTTTTGATGACCATTGCCGGTATGTGAGTTTCTGGAAACCATCTAAGTTCGCTTGCATGTTGATAATTGCTTGTTATCTCTTTGATTTCTTACAAGAGTCTTGCTCTTGTGCTCTAAAGTCCTTGCAGTATCTACAATAATTGCATTGATAAAACATTTAAAGTGTATTATCTTTAAGGAAAAAAAATGAATACAAACTTAAGTGTGTATTACGTTGGTGTTAAAAACTTCCAGATCAACGAGTTTCCAGCTCTTCCATTTATTATTGCGTTAGTGTTATAAGTAAAATGTGATCTGCAGTATATATCTATTGGTATGTCATATATGCGACCTGTGGGATAGTTCTGTTGTGTATCTTACCTTTGCTTCTCTTATTTACAGGAACCAAGGTCTAAAGTATCCACTCATTGTAAAACGGCTGGCATGTATGGTTATATCTGGAGCTGCACCTGCTGAAAGTCTTGACATACTTCAACCTGCCACTTTATTCCAGGAGATGATTTCAGAGGTGAGAAGATTAAATAGATCTTTTTAATGTCATGTTGGAAATTTGTAGAATAAAATGTTAATGGTAGCATTGTTAGAGGAAAAGCATTGATATTAATATTATGAAATTAACAATGATTGCTGTTTTTTTCTTCCCCTCTTTCCTTTTGTCTCCCAATGAAGCCATTCTATGAAGCTGTTGTCAAACCATTCTTTCTTCACAGAAGCTAAGATCTTCAGCTGCATGCCTGGAACTTGTATATATCTTTCTGATGTTAGCAATCTTGATATAAATTTTGAATATGGAATATAATGCACATAAAAAATGATAATGGAATCCTGATTTGCTTTTTTGGTAAATCCTCTTTCTTTATGCTATGTTTACGTAATCTTTTCTTTAGTGGGCATTTTACAGATGGAAGAGGGCTTTGATTTGCTGAGAAGTGCCTTTATTAAGGCAAATATTACTCATGAAAAGATGGCATGTATCCTTCATATGACAGAGATTGACTACGTATTTTTATTTATTTATTTAGTTGTTAGCTTGGAAGTTGTCTTTGACTTTATAAGTCCTAACAAAACAATGGTACAGTAATGTGCTGGCACGGATTCGTATCAATGCATTCCGCATTGAATTGCCTGTAGGACAATATGAAGATCTTCTGTCATCAGCTGCTGCCTGTATAGTGGCTGAAGCTGCTGTTGGAAATGCTGTTTATATGCTTCCGTCCTTTTACAATCATGACTGTGGTAAGCTGCTTCTTTCATCTACCTGAACCTGCTGTTCGATGATGAGATGCCATGTTCACATGTAATTTTCTGGCAGACTGAGCCAGTTTCTGTAAATTCTGCTAGATAAATAGACATTACAATTGAATAACAACACATTGTCAATTTGTCTGCAGAGTGTACATAGCAGTTTGATCAGTGAACTAAATCTTTTCTATACAAATTTTGCATGTGTGTAAGATTTTGCTGATTATGTCCCATTAATAAAAATTTCTGGATCAGCCATTTGTTGAAATTAAACAATGTAAAGTAATAGTATTCTGTCCTCCTTAATAAACTAACAGGAAATGGACAAAGTGTGGTTTGCATTCACCGCTGACACAATAAGTGTTGCCTGGGTCGAATAAATTGACTTGGCTAATTATTTGCTGCAGACCCAAATACACATATTATATGGATAGATAATGCCGATGCAAGATTGAAGGCTCTTCGTGATATTGAGGCAGGTTTGTCCAACCAAGTTCAGATTTCAAATTTACTTCTTTTTCGCTGTCCCTTTTTCTCATCCCAATTTGTTAGTTTAGTATTTTAGGTTGATTTGCTACCAGAGGAATAGGATGGGGTCCCATATTTGCACCGCACTTTCACCAGACAATTTTATGATTGATTTTTCTGTGACTGAACGTTAACGTTTTCAAGCATATGTTATCTATCACTCGGACTTTTATAATGCTACTCCACTTGGCAATCCTTTTCAATTATTAGAGGAAAGTGTTTTCTCTTGGTTCAGTTGACATGGAAGTGTTTATGGAATTGCATGTAGGTATTAAGCATGCATGCAACTCAACCTGCAGAAGGACTTCTTGATGAAATATGAGATTGCAAAATTGCTTTATCCTTTATTCCCTTTAGCAGATAGGTCATTGTTTCCTGATTTTTTCTTTAAATAGATGGATGGTTAAGTTCATAGAGATGTCAAATTAAATAGATGGTTAGATTATGATATCCCTAGTCTTGCTGGATGTGCAATTAATAGTGATGACCTATGTTTTGATACGCAGATGAAGAGCTGCGGATCTGCTATATAGATATAAGTATGGACCATGATGCTAGGCAAGATATCCTGCTTCGAGGGTTTGGTTTTAGGTGCAGTTGCCTTAGGTGTTTGTCAGGAGATTAATTTTTTTTTTCTCTCCAGTTTCTTGTATTTCTTCTTTTAATCCTGGAAAAGGAAATTGTAAGAGTTGAAGTAGTGATGGGTGATTAGCAAGAGGTGGTAATAATGCAACATTTGGTTTTATAGACAAGTTTTTAGTGATTAAAGACTGTAACCTGCTTGCATTCTTGTTTATTTGTCTTCTTCTTTTGCTATGTATAAATTTGATGGTAAGATCTAATCAGTACTCTGAATTAGCTTTTCTTTTAAAAGAGAAAGAAAAGTGGTAGAAATTCTGTGGAACTTCTCCCACAGGACGGCCAACTTGTTTGAGGGAAAAAAACACATGGTATTCTGCTATTAGCCTATTACAGTAGCTTCTCTCCACGTTACCGATTTATTGTTCTCGGTGCAAAAATATATGCGTTTGCCCGGAGTCGAACCCGGGTCTATTGCTTGGAAGGCAATTATCCTAACCGTTGGACTACAAACGCTGTTGCGATGATTTTCTATTCTTAAAATTAAACAAATGTTAATAGAACTATTGAAAAATAACATAAAAACTATGAAGTATATACATGTAATCAATGAGAAAAATACTGTAATCAGGAAATTTATTATTTAGATTAAATTAATGTATATATTTATAATCTAAATTAATAATATACTAACATGTAAAAAAAGTATTCTTATATTTACTTTACAAATATAAACTAATCATAGAAGTTATATTTGACATGACTAAAAATTATTATCTTAATTATTAATTTGATTGATGTGTACAATGACATGGAACCAAAATGCTGACAGAATCCTAATATATAATGATGCCATATCATTAACTTCAAAGAATTGTGATGTCATGTTATTATTCACATCTGATCTGTAATCTGATGAAAGAATTGGTGAAAGTAATTTTTATAAGAAAAAAATAAAAAATTATTTTTACGTAAGTTATAAAAAATATAATAACTTTCGGTAAAATTAACTCTCAAAATACTAACCGAGTTTAAGAAATAAACTCCTTTTGCAATCAACTTAATGATCCTAAGAGCATCTTCATCCTTGTAATTACAACTATGGATGACAACAGGTACGGATATCCGTTCAATTTAAATTTGTTTAAACCCTAATTAGTAATTTTATTAAAATTTTGAGATGAGTACAGATATAGGTTATTGGATATCCGCTATCCGATAAACCTGATTATATATATATATATAATTTATTTTATTTTATTGTAATTTATTTAGTGTAATAATATAATTAATTATTTTTTATGTGCTGTTGAATTAAAAATGTAATGGAATTTGAAAATTTGAAATATAATTTTTCCATTATAATGTAAAATATTTAAATTTTATTATTTTAATATTAATATTATTTTTATACTATTTGATGAATAATTTTAATTTAAATGTGTTAAATTTTTATTTTGTTTGTTTTATTTGATTTTGTAGTAATTTATAATAGATTGTTTGTATATTTTTATTAATTTTTAATTATTTA
>CATIWF010239571.1:0-11299 GCA_949630135.1 Balakata baccata | reverse complement strand
CCGATGATTTGTGCACATTTCTCGTAACCGATTGTTCTATAAACAAAACACATCTCTTAATCATGTCTTCATTTCACATTTCTTTTTTATACTAGCAAGGTGTTTGCATTTTTACACTTAGCTATCAGGAGCAGTGTAATTGTCAAGTGCAGAAGTGCAGATTTGTACTTTTGAATACTGAAGACTTTTACTTTGTATTTGCATATTGCATTTCATACTTGTTACATTTGCCCTTTTTTCCTTTTGCGTTCTTGGATGGATTTGTATAAATGGTTTCTTTTTCAAAATATTGTTGAATCATTTTTTACTCTTTTTTTTTTTTTGGGTATTTTTGTCGAGTGTTGTTTTTTGTTTCTTCCTCTCCCAAATTTCTAACAATATATAGCCACTTGTTTCAAGTCCGACATTCAAACTCAAAGGCCCTTTGAAACAATGTCAGCAAATATATTGATGCTTTTCCAACAATGAGTTTGGTTCAAATAGAGAATTTATTCAAGCAAGTTTTTGAGTCCTTCTCCAATAGTAAGCAAAAAGAAAAACAGTTACCATACCACAGAAAACAATAATGATAATGTCTTGTAAAGCTTACAACTGCAAAACCTACTTCCCTAACTCAGCTACATATATATTTATTATACATACACTTGAACAATGTGACTTCCACCACAATTCCTCGGGCTGACTACATATCTTCTGGAATGTCCAGTCCAGAAGAGCAGAGTCCCATGACCTGTAAATTAAAAACAATATCAACAAGAAGTGGGTTCATAAACCTGTAAATCAACAATATCAAGAAGTGGGTTCATAAATCTGCAAAATTTTGTAAATTCTGAAGTAGCTTCCTAAACTCTTATATAGCATATAATTTAATTTACTCATTCACACCCTTTGCGGATAATTTGTCAAAGGTGTTGGATCCAAATTCTAGACATAATATATACCGCATACAAAATTGTGAAATAGAACAGATGCAGACCCATATGCAGTTTTCTTGTTCAGAGATTCTTTCTATATTTAGTGAAGGTTCCCTTCACTGACTACTACTTGCACAATTGTAAAAGCTATAACCTATGGAAAACAACTATAAATAGTTTTATCACTTTCCGCTGTCTGTTCTTTTTGAAATTAGATTGACTTAAGCAGTAGTATTTACTTTGCTTTTCTATGCTTCTCGTTGCAACACAGACTACCTATGTAAATGTACTACTTGCCACAGTTCCTTTTTTTATACCTCATTATTATTTGCAAAATGCGATGTCACCTTGCCATCTAACTTCAAATCAATAATTATGCGGAACTTCAGCCTTATTTGAACTTATCCAATATATTTAGTTCTATTGTTCCACAGTGTTGGAGAAAGCTATCCCACATTGGGAAAAGGAAAAAAAAAGGGCAATTTATAAATATAAAAGGGGCCAAACCAAAATGCCTTAATGCATTTTGGAAGAAGACATATCAATTTCAAGTCCATCAAATCTTCACTATTTCATTTGCAATGGATTAGACTCATTAATTTCAACAATTTCAACATAGTATCAGAGCTTAATAGCCATGAAGATCTACCCCATGAATTTAAGAGTACAAGTCCAGACAAAGCAAAATGGATATCTAAAGCCTCTGAAACTCAAACAAATGGGCTTGTGACATCTGAGATTCAAAGATAACAAGTCTAAGAAAAGCAAAATGGAGACTAGAAACATTTGAAACTCAATGGATACAAGTCCAGGATGTAAAAATCATGACAAGTCACAACTAGCAAAAATCCAATTGGACTTGAGGGAGAGTGCTGGAGAAAGCTATCCTACATCGAGGAAAAAAAAAAAGAAAACACTGGTAATTTATAAATGTAAAGAGGGTCAAACCAAAATGTGTTAGGACATTTTGGAAGAAGGCTTACCTATCAATTTCAAGTCCTATCAAATTTTTATTCTCTCATTTGCAATGGATCATATCTATCAATTTCAACACATTGCTTAAATAACTTGTTTTTTCTGCTGTTTAGAAAAAGAAATTTTGAGAGTAAATAATTGTCAAGTTAATGGAAATAATAGCTACGTTACAAGCTGAATAATAGTTGTTATATTTACTCAAAAAAAAAAAAAAGTTGTTATATAGAAGGCGTGTGATTTACCAATGTATGAAAGGTTTTGGTGAATAATTAGTATATACCTTTCTCATGTAGACAATGATTGAATAGTGCTATTAAGGTTGCCTTTCCATTCCCACTCATTTTCTTTTCCTCCGGTTTGAATTTGGCTAAGCTTTGGTGTATCGACGATTTGAGCAAAAGTCTTCATATTGGGACATTTTGTAACATACACTTCTTCCAAACAAGGGAAATCAAAAGTAATATTTTTACTTGAACAAAAACTTGTAAGGCGTGGTAGATCATCAAATACCAAATATTCTAGTTGAGGGAAACCTATCTCATCTTCATCTCCATCAGAGTCAACCACTACAATTTCTTCTATCTTTTTGCATCTCCCAACATACATTATTTTGAGCTGCACAAAGCTTTTAGCTATTGAGATAGTTATCAATTTTATCAATCCGTTACATGTCGACACTTGTAAAAATGTCAAATTCTGGAAATTCACAAAGGACGGCACTAGAGTTTGCAAGTTATTGCATTCCCATACTTGTAATACTTGCAGATTCTGAAAAACATAGATTATTTGGGAGTCATCATCATGCACAACATGTCTGAGATTTGGCAGCTTAGAGAGAATTATTTTTCTCAACATTGGTAGTAACTCATGATGATTGTCCAATACTTGAATGATTATTATTTGTTCCACTAAAGAATCATTTAGAACTAGCTTCTCCATAGGTAGGAAGCTGTTAGATAGAAAATTCAGTTCAATGACCTTTAGTCTGGAGAAAAAATAAGGTTGGTTGCTGCCATTAAATTTGTGCTTGATAATGTCCCAATCTATTCTCAATTCTTCTAATTTTGGCATTACAATCTACAAAACCAAAAAACATAAGAAAAAGAGAAAGAGAAATCGTTATTTTTCCAAATGGCTGGAATCAAATTAAAGCCTTAATGACACACATATAGGAAGGAATTCAAGTTTGTATGCATTTTTTTAATTTTATCAAATTTAGTTTATAATTCAAATCAGACTTTATAAACATTTTCCCAACTTCCAAGTACCGGAAATAAGTGAAGATACCATTTTTAATTTGAAAAAGGCATCGAATTGAAATTGCCTACACTTTACGGCCTTGGCTTTAAACAAATTTCAAATTTATTTAGTTCAACTTTATCATACGGTATTGTCCACGTGATTAAAAATATCTATCAATTAATTGAACGCACTAAATATAATAATTATTCAAAGTTAAATGTGTTGAGAATCTTAAATTTATAGAATTTTTTACTTATATTTTTCTATAGTTATTTATGACACTTTATTCTAGTTCATATTTTACTGTTTCTTACCCGAACTAAAATTTTATCCTAATTAAAAAGGATTTTGAGGATTAATCGGACTAGGCAACTTATCCTAATTTTTGTTTAAAGAATCACAAGTGTTTTCGGTCTCTATGTCAACGGGCCAGACTTGAGACCTTTGAATAAGCTGGAAGAGCTCTTGGGTACTTATCCTAATTTATACACAATGAAACTAAACAATTATATGAGCAGCACACTCATACAATGATTAAGAACACTATTTCAAACATATTTGAGCCCTGGTGTAGTAAGCTAGGTTGATTCTCTCTCATTTATTCTAAGCTTTGGGATTCTAATCTATGAAACCAAAAAAGAGAAGAAAAACAGAAATTGGTAATTCAAAAAAGCGACCATGTTACTGTTGAGCAGGCACTATTGCTATCTCAGAGGCCAAATCTTGGTTGTTTACTGTGGGTGTGGTGAACAGATAGACCAAATAGGTCCATCTATTGGCTACCAATTGTAATTTGTATGCTATTTGCATGGTAATAAACATAATGTTTCTCGGTCTGGCATGCAACTCAACAGACTAATCACAAATTAAAATATTTGAAGTAGGAATACAACAAGCCTCAATGCCAGACAAACATGAAAAGGAATTAAGATATTTTGAGGATTATAATTATCAGAAACACTAAGTTTGATGATATTGTAACTTGCTCAAACCCCAAGTTAAAATTAAATCACATAGTATCTAATTGGCAGTCAATTTAGGTGATTTAGATAATTAATATCTCAAAAAGGAAGTGTTAAACAAACCTCATGTAGTTCTTGGATGCCTATTATTTGTTCCCTAATTTCTTCTTCATCTGGTCTTGGATTTTGTTCTCTTGAGAGTATTGGCAACATGAAATCCTTCATGCTTGGGCAACTTTTTATGCTAATCGTTTCTAGTAAAGGAAGTATTATATTCTGTAATTTTGTTTCCTCTGCTTCCTCTTCTTTAATTATTGCCTCCATCATCTTACAATTTTCTACTTCTATCTTTTGGAGTTCAAAGAGGGATGAAGCCATGGATTGAGTAAATGTATGTTTCAAGCTGCTACAATTCTGCACTTTGAGCCACCTAAGGTTCCTGAAATCAAACATTCTCACAAGGTCTTTATTCCATAATTCCCTCAACTTTGGTAGATTAGCCAACTGCAATTCCTCTAATTCTGGCAAGAGACCTGCATGCCCATGTTCAACAGATACATCTTCCAAGTCAAATACTTCTTGGGTTGAGTCACAATCTCTTAGATTTATCTTACTTGGATTGACTGTTATAGCTTTTGAGGAAGATGGATCTTCAATCACATTTGATGAAAACACAACTAATAATGTTGGGCAGCCTCCAATTGTCAATGATTTCAGTTTGCATAAGGAATCAACTGTGAGTTGACTGTGCCATATATATTCCAAGTTCACCATGTCAAAAACTTTCATTATCTGCAAATTGGGAAAAGTAACCTGCGAATAATTTTATATAAATAATTGGTTAAACATCACTTAAGAGTTGATTGATAGTGTAGGCCAAATTTGGATAATACCTCAAAGTATTTACAAGATTTAGGATGAGGATGGGTTATTTATCAAAAAGGTGGTGACAATATAATGTAATTTCTGCAGGTATGGAAACCGCATGCTCTTTCATCAAACCCAAAATTATAGAATTAATTCCATTTTAAAATTTTAACTTCTTTCAATTATGTGCATACTAAAGAAGTATTTATGTATATAAAATTAATAAAGGGGTGGGGTAATAGAAACTCTACCCGTATAGGTTGTAAGTTATCCAACTCATATATTTCGAAATAATTTTTTTAATATGATAAATGGAAATCTTTCGGAAATAAATAATTACTTTCCGATAATAGAATTTTTCAGTAATCAAATCTTAATTCAACATAATCTTAAAAGATTTATCAACTAATGAAAATGGGGGAGTGTAAAGGTAATTAATTGTAAGTGCACATATAAAGAGAAATATATTATTAAGGAGTAAGCATATTACCGCATCATTGAAGAGGGATTTGATGTCACAGTTCTCGCCTCGGTTTGACATATTGCTCACAATATTCTTTAATGCATCACAATCTTTTATCTCCATTTCTCTAAGTGACTGAAATTTAATGGGATAGTCATTGCTGAATTTTTTCAAATTTGGAAGGCCAACAAAGAGGAGATAGTCCAGATTATAGAAGACAATTTCATTGATGCTCTCATCTGTATGTATTATCTCTTCAACGGAATCACAACATTCTATCACAAGTCTTTTCAATTGTAAAAAACTTGTAATGGTTGAACTTTTAAATATATACTTTAAACTCCCACATTTCCTTACGATCATACTTGTTAAATTGGGGAAAAAAACCTGTTTATAAAATGTTTCAGTTCATGATCAAGTCTTTCAATAATAACTGAAATAATAATAATATATATTTTCAATACACACAGGATCAGTTACTAGAAATATTCTGTACAAAAATTAATTTAGAAGAAATTTGTTTGGCACATTAACAAATATTGCAATATGTATCTTATAATTAGAATTCATATTAAACAGTATATAAAGGATAACATAATTAATCAGCTTTTGGTGTAAATTGTAAATGTTGATATTTAAAATTTGCAACAGTACTTAGCTTTAATTTTGGTTTTACAAACAACTGCAGGCAATCAAGTGAATAACTGCTGCAAAAAATTGGATCAAATTAAAAAGCATTAACTTTAATGCCTATATTTTTAGAAAATTAATACATCAATAACTCATTGACAAAAATTTTAAATTTATTATATTTGGAAAACATGGCAAATTTAATATTTTCATTATTCATTTTCTAATGCTAAAACTTTTATGTGAAATAATTAATATTTATGCCTTATTTTATAATGATATTTAATTAATATTGATTATTATATCATTAAGTGCACATATATTTTTTTCTCCATGCTTAATACATACCCCTACTAAATAAATTAGTCATTTTATATCTTAGAATAAATAAATTTAGTGCATAAAGAAGGAAAAGAAAACGAAGCTAGAATCTTTCAAATTTCACTTGAGAAAGTAAAACTAGTAATGTAAAGGATCACCTGGTTGTTGTAATTGTCATCTTCACTTCCATCACCAATAATAGCTTCCATGTTATCACAATATTCCAGCACCATTTCTTGAAGCTGAAGCAAACATTTGGCTGAGGAATATGATAAGAGATTCCTCAATTTGTTGCATCTACTGACATTTAAAATTTGGAGTTTGCTAAAAGATACATTTACAAGTTGACCATGCCAAATTTCCTCCAAGGAATTTAAATGTTTCAAAAACAACGTCTCCACTACTGGAAAGACAGGAGCCCATATTGTTGAATTGATGATATATGGAATGACATTATCATTTTGAATGTGGAGATGCTTCAATTGTTGACAGTCTTTTCCAACAAAATCATACAATCCATTTTCTTCACTTCCTATAACATTATCCAAGTATAAAGCTTCGGTCCCAATCAACAACTTTTTGATCCCATGCTCCATATGAATACTTGTCATTAGCCTCAGCTTTAGCCATCTTGAGCTTTCATGTTCATCACCCCAATACAATCCATCGCCTATGCATATTTTATACCTTTGCAATCCACTAGAGAAAAGGAAATTTGGCATTATATTGAAATCAATAACTTGTATTTCTAAAGTTGTCAAGTGATACAATTCATCTAACTCCATAATGCTTATGTTCCCTTCCACATTCCATCTAACAAAACTACCCATATACAACTCTTCTAAAAGGGACAAATTAGATAAGACATTTATAGGAAAAATTTTGAGTTGAGTGCAATTGCTCAAATCTAGTAACTTTAGTTGACTCAATTGCTTTATTTGTTCGGGCAATTCAACTATATAGGAGTTTGCAAAGCTAAGAAACTTTAGTTGTTTCAAATCTCCAATTATGGCCACATTCTCCAACTCGCATTGATGCAAATACAATGAATGAAGATTTGTTAGGACATGAAGAGATGTAGGCAAGGACATAAAACGTATGCCTGTCAAATTTAGCACTTTGAGCTCTCTAAAACCTTCAAAAAATAGATTAGGAATTCTCAAACAAATATCTTTGCTAAAAAGCGAAAATAACTCTGCCATTGGATACTCTAGACCTTGAGGAAGCTCGTCGATATCACAGTAAGGCAGAACAATTCTAGTGCAATCTCTATTTGGCCATTTCCTCAATCCATGCCCATTAATACCACAAAATACATGTTGCTCTTCAGTTGCAATCAAGCGAGCAACATCTAAAACAACATCGTGCATTTTCACATACCCATTCTTGTCACTGTCTAGCAATAAGCTCTCTATTTTAAGCTTTTTGATTATTTCAAATAATTCGTCTCTTGCGTCTTGCAGCTCAATGACATATCCAAATAAACCCAACCCTATAGCATATGTTAGCAACTGGTTGACCGAAATATTGGGTCCCCCAAACAAAGCACAGAGCAAGAAAAATGGCTTTACCTTGCTAGGCAGACTCTCATAGATAAATTTGAGAACCTTATGCAATTTTTCATGTAGTTCTTCATTTTCAAAATTAAATAGCTTCTTCAAGTTATCTCTCCATGCACTTAATGTTCTATTTTTCAAATATGTTGCAACCATGATTACTAAGAAGGGCATGCCTGCACATCTTTCCACAACTTCATTTGCTATAGCTTGCAATTCTAGATGTTCAACTCCACCCATAGTCATTTTGAACAGATTCCTTGCTTCATCTTGATGTAGAACCTCAAGTGAGAAATCTTTTTGTGTGCTCATTTCAAAACATAATACTTCCTTCCTTCTTGAAGTTAGCAATATTTTGGATCTTTTGAGTTCATAGCCGAAAGGAATTCCTATAGATCTCAAATCAAGTTTTGCCCAAATATCATCGAGAATGATGAGTATCTTAGAATACTTCAACTTCTCATACAATCGCCTTGCTCTCGCAGCAGGTACTTCATTCACATCAAATTTTAAGCCCAAGAAATCAGCTATTTCTCCTTGGATTCTTCTAAGGTCTGGTGTTTGAGAGACAACAACCATAACCACAAAATCGAATAACTTGTCTTCTACAGCTTTCCTATGGACCTCCTTTGCTAGTATGGTCTTTCCGATGCCTTCCATACCAAAGACCCTAATCGTGTGAAGATTAGGATCTTTGAGTGCATCTATAACTTGGTTATGGATCATCACCCATGATTGCGAGGCTTTCCTACTACAAACTGATGGATCAACTTTCTGCTGGAGAGGGGGCCTGAAGAAAATTGGATCGAACTCTTCTTCCTTCAGATACTCTTCGATGGCCACAACTGTCTTAGCTGCTTTCTGGCTCAGCTGATAGCGAGTCTTCAAATTGGGACACAGACCAACACAATACTTCTTGTTCATTTCTTCTTTGCTTTGAATGAGTTGCTCGGCCTCCTGAATTAGAGTTTCAGCTCTGCTCAGCCAGTTAGTAACATTATTATAGATGTATGCCCCTTCTCTTACCGCCTCCTCGACGAATTGCTGCAATCTGACTCTTCTGATCGCCAACTGCTCAGTTTGCACTTCGAGCTTTTTAACAGTGCTATCGCACTTCAAAGCACAGCTAATGGGTTGTTTGATTGAATCCAAAACCATATTGACTGAATGAAGAGTAAGTAAATGAAGAAAAGAGAATAGAGAAAAATAGATGGAAGACGGAAGAGAACAGCACAGAGTGGACGAAAGAGAATGAAAGATGAAGAAAGGCTTGAGAAATAGAAATTGAAAAGCAAGAAAAACAGCATAGATCTTTTGATGATGAGAAATTGTGCAGAATTTTAAAGGAAATTGATACAGAAAGGAAAAGGAAAATTAAATGAATTATGAATAATTTCAAGCAACTTGACGCCAGTGAATATAAAATTTATTTATTCTGTGTAAGTCTGCTAATTAAATTTTTAATAGAAATGAATATAAAAATAGTTAGAATAATATCTTAATACTGCAAACTAAACGACGGCAATGGAACCCTGGCTTTTCCAGTTCGGCGGCTTGCTAGGAAATTGGCAATATATGATAAATTATAGTGGCAGACAATTTCAATACATACAGTTGGCGTTGGTAAGGACTAATTAAGCATCTCAGTCATTTTAATCATTTTTTTTTCTCTATTTATTTAACGTGCCAATCGTTTTATAAAAGTAAGACATGAAAATTTACCAAAAAAACAATTCAAAAAAAATAATTTGTTCGTATTAATTAATTAATTTATTTTTATCGTCTAATAATTTAATCTGTTAATAAATAATATTAATAATTTATTAATTAAAAATTTAATTATATTAAAACTATATATATATATATATATGCTAGAATTGGCCGATAAAGTAATTGACAACGCCTTTACCAAAAGGTTTTAAGTTTGTGATGACACTCTTTCTTTAGAGGATTCCGAGCAATGTCGCCGGCTAGTAGGAAGATTGTTATATTTGAATATGATGTGTCCTGATCTCACTTATAGTACTCAACAGCTCAGTCAGTTTGTTTCTAATGTGTTAGACTTATTGGGAGGCTGTTTTACATGTGGTTCGTTTTCTCAAGTTTACTCCGATACATGGTCTCTCCTTCTAATACCAATCTCTAGCTTACTGCTTATAGTGATAGTGATTGGGCTTCTTCCAACATCACCCACAAATCCTTGATAGGATATTGTATTTTTCTTAGTGAGACACTTATTTCTTGGAAAACCAAGAAAAAAACCACTATTTCTCGCTCTTCATGTGAGGCCGAATATCATAGCATGACATCTATTGTTTGTGAGCTTTAGCGGGTGGTTTATCTTCTTGACAGTATGAAGGTGTCTATTCCTAAGCCGATTCCATTATAATGCAACAACAAGTTTGCCTTGCATATTTTTGACCCCCATGTGTTTTATGAGCACACTAAGCACCTCGATATTGGCTGTCATATTGTGCGCAACAAATTTGAGGAAGGTTTCATCTCACTCCATCATATGAACACACATTTGCAACTTGCAAATATTCTCACCAAGCTGCTTTTCAAACCCCAATTTGATGTTGTAACCCGCAAGTTGAGGTTGATTGATCCGCACCAACCTCCAACTTACACTAAATTACAAAGTATTTTGTAACTTATGTATAGTTTGTAGAGATAGCTTTTCTTGTTATAGTTTGCTAACTTGGCTTTCATTAATTGATAGTGTTATTTTGTATGGAGAGCAGTTATTCAATAAAATGAAAGAAAGTATTTTTTTCTCTTATATGTTTTTTCCAATTTGTTTTCTCTCTCTCATGAATACTCTTTGATTGAGATTCTTTTTCTCCATTATTCAAGATTAGTTCAGTCGTGTAATTGATATATGTGTTCACTTAAAAATTTATTTTAATAAAAATTATTTTGTGACGGAAAAATGTTAATTTAGAGAGCAAAAGAAGCAATTGTGTCCATTTTCCTATTTTTTTAACTTTGATTCTTTAGGTTTAGGTGATCCACAAGAATTTCAAAAGATTTTTAAGGATAATTAATAATTATATAAAAAAGAAAATGATTGTGGAAGATTGTGGAATAAATTTCAACTTAAGCCATTATCTAATATATATGCTAACTGCTTCATTAATATGCACTAACTTAAAATTTATTTAATTAACTTTCTTAATTATTATTAATGAAATGTTTTTTTTAAACAATCATTAGTTAGATGTTGAGCATTTTATGAATAAAAAATTAATTGTTAAGAGAACAATCAATTTTGATAATTAAATGAAAGAAAAAACTAACTTTACTGTAATATTTATTAAATTATCAATTTTAACATGATAATATATTGTTACCAGTAGAGAGCTTCCA
>CATIWF010239566.1:0-14846 GCA_949630135.1 Balakata baccata | reverse complement strand
TCCCAGAACTGCTCCCATGTTCGTGGCGGCTGGCAAAGACGCCGATTTAGCTGAGTATATCTCAAACGAAGCTCCACTGCTGTTGGAAATCTTAAAATTTCCGAATTCATCTATGGTCAGAGAACTTTCCAATACAGGATTGTTTCTGTTGGCAGACCAAACAGGGTGGGGGATGTCGTCGTTAGTGTAATTAATCACCAGGTAACCCCCACTGAGTCCTAAGATGAAGAACCCGTTTCTGGAAGTAAGGTTATGGGAAGAGTTAAAGACATCGCCTCGGTTGAGTGTGTCTAAAGAGTGAGAAGTCCCCATCAACAAAGGCCAGCAGAGGAGCAACCATATTATTTTTGAGGCATAACCCTGTAACCTTTTCATTTTTCTTGTTACTGATTGTTTCCCAGGCAAGCAAAATTGCCGGAAGTTTCAATTTTGGCTGAGGTTCTGTACGAATGGCTTAATTAGAAGGAGGGAGCAATTAAGAAAAGAAAACTAATTGAATAATATTTTGCGTACAATAACCATGCATGAAAGTCAATTTTGCACACTAACTTTGATTGCCGCGTAATGAGAATTGTCAGAGAAAGGACATTGAATCCAGCCCTCATCAAAAAGTGAATTGTATAGCGACGTGAGGAGAAAATTCAAAACTGTTTAAAGTGATTAAATTAAACGCATGCTTAGATATTTTCTTGCTTAGTATTTAATTGGTTAATAAAAAACTTGATTTAGGCTATAACTTGCTTTGTTGACTTGGCTTATTTCATATTGAAATATCAATCAACCCAATTATTGAAAATTTTCTTTTTAGCTTTTAGAATATATTTCTTAGTTCATGATTTCCTCGATGATGCTTTTAGCCCGATCTGAAGCTTCAAAAACAAGAAGTCATACCCGTCCGTAACAGGTGCAATTGTTATATGTTGGACTCTTACGGGACCAAATCCATGGTATATGTAAAAAATTGTGACAATTTTATAAATAAATCAAACTTATACAACTATTAATCATAAAGTAACATTTTTTTTTGTAAATATTTATCATCTATCATTAAATAAAGATTCATTAGTTTATTGAAAAAAACTCATTAGTTCATTAAAAAAAACTTCATTACAAATAAAATAAAAATTTATTAATTTAATAAAAAAATTCAAATAAACTGAAAATATTCATAATAAATGAATTAAAGATTTATTAATTTATTAATAAATATTCATTTTTTTATATTAATACAAATCCATTGTTATTAATGTATTTAATTTAATAGATATTTTGTATTTTTATTTATAGATATGAATTCATTAAATTATTTTCAAAAAAACTCAAAATGTAACAAAAAAAAATCGAGACAAAACGCATCCAAAAAACAATAAAATAAGACAAATAGTATCTGAAATCTAAAAAAAATACAATAATTATTAATTTTGTTTTAAAATAAAATGAATATTTATCAATAAACTAATGAACCTTTTTCTAATCACTAATGAACCTGTATCACTAAACGAATATAACGAATATGTATAAATTTATTTTATTTACAAAATTGTCACTATATTTTTATTACTTCTCTCATACGTGTTTAGTTCATAATACTCTGTGGATCAAGATCCACAATATAATATGTGGAACAAGTCCTTGTGGCAACCAAAGAAAATGCAACAAATCAACATCAAGGCCGATTCCTACTAAAAATTGACAGAATGAAATTTCTTAACTATCAATGCTTCTCAAGATATAGACATTTATATTGGACCATCAGAATGCCTTTTGTTCAGATTTCCAGTTTTTTCTTATTTGCTCATCCCGGCATCAGCACATCAAAAAGCAAATCAATAAAACCAACTCTGAATAACACCAACAATTGGCAATCATCTGTTAGCAAACCAATCACCACCAATAATTGATTATTATGACAATTACACACTCAAAAATGTTCCCACAAATGACAACTTGTTGCTCCCATTGATCTTTGGCAGGAAAAAGATAACTAGTGTGATTTTGAATACTTAATTACCAGCAATACACAACTTTATATCAGTCCTAAGTATTAGATACACAAGCCGATGAACATTCAGAATCATGGTTTGAAACGCTAAAAATGCATGCAAGAAAGGATCGAGGCAGTAAAACTCAAATGCTTTAGTCCACTAAACACAAGATTCTATTGTTTAGCCAAACTCCAGTAGCAACACACAACTACAACCAGTCATTTCAAGTCTTACAAAGAAACAAATTCCATGATGACCATTACATAACCATGATTTTCCCAAGTAGAATAGTTGACTGAACAGCCTCACCTGTAGCCACGATAAGGAGGAGAATATGGTGATCTAGATCTATCCCTCCTAGATCTTCCACCATAGGGAGAGTGCCTAGGAGAATAATCACGGCGTCCACGATAAGGAGAACGCCTTGGAGACCTATAATACTCATCACGGCCACGATACCTACTATGATCACCACGATACCCTTCCAGAGCACAAGAGCAGTTAAAAATTAATTTTAAGAATATCAGTAAAATTACATGATTGAGCAGTTCCACTATATGAGAGATGCATATGCCAAACTTACCATAGTCCCTAGTACTTTTCAGCCCAAGATAGTGTCCCGGTGTTGGGGTTCTTGGCCGCTTCCTCCGTGACTGAAAGAGAAATAAGTCATGTTAATTGTATAAATCACCAAGATAGAAATTGAACATTTATAAACCACCAAGACAAATAAGTCATTTTAATTCTCAAAAGCACCAAGATAAATAAATGAATTTTAACTCTACAACTGTCAAACATCCACAAAAAACATCTAATTGTAGACCTGCAAACAAATTGTGCTAGAAGATTTATACATAAAAGAAAAAGGTATTATGAGATTAATTTAATTAGAAAATGTCCATGGAAGGAGGACAAGCAAGCTATCAAGAAATTAAGGAAAGACCAGGCAAACATGACATCTGTTCATTAACTAAATGCCAGGTATTATGAAATACCATAAGCCTGACTAGAAAGGTGTTGGTAATGTCCGTTGATTAGTTGAGAGTTGAAATTGAATGCTGTTGGTAATGTCCGTTGATTAGTTGAGTTGAAATTGAATGCTGAGATTGTATAGTTGTTGAACAATATAGTTGCTAGGTTAAGTTGACCACAAGCATTTGAAATGCTGTTTAAGCTGGCCATTGATCAAGCTGTTTCACTAAAGTTGACATGGATGTACTGATCATTCTTTGATTGCTGCCAACATAGCTGACGCAATATATTCTGAATATAACCAGAAAACCTCCAAGTTAAGAAGAACAATCTATCAAAATGACCCATGCTTAATACCAAGGATGCAATCAAATTACCTTCTCTACTGTTATATAACGCCCCTCCAGAACTGATTGGTTGAGATACTTAACGCAACGGTTGGCATCCTCAACACCGTCCATTGTAACAAAAGCAAAACCACGAGAAATGCGTGTCCGGGGTTCCACAACAAGAAAACATGAAGCAACCTAAGAAATAAAAGTACTCATTAGTGAAACTAGCCAGATCATAGCAATGTTTAGTTGTACTACATAGATCTAAAATAGAGGTCCAAGGGCAATCATATCAGAAGCCCAACCTTTCCCTCCTTGGAGAAATGTTCTTCCAGGTCTCTTTCTGTGACCCTTGTGGACAGACCAGTCACATAAAGTGTATTTCCCGGATTTACATCATCAGTCCTGCCACATCATTTCCAAGAGCAAAGTGCTAATGAGCAATCACATATAGAAGCAAAGAGAGTGAAAAGACATGACGCACCCAGATAATTGCCCAGAAATATCAGAGCATGTGTCGCAGATAGAGTGGTGCCTAGCACAAAATAAGAAAACTATAATTGCAACTAACCTTCCATGGCTTCTGGACCTTGATCTGATAAGTGCCACCATCCATGTTAAATCAGCCAGAGGCAAAGTGCTGAATACTTGTACAGCAGAAATTCTAATACAGATATGAAATTCGAATGAATGGAGAAGCACCAATAAAATACCTGCCACGACTTCGGGACCTTGATCTATGCCTTGGCCGGGGTAAGGATCTAGATCTTGACCTAGAACGGGATCTTGACCTAGACCTGGACTGTTCTCTCCAAGGGGAAAGAGACTGTGCATTCCTGATACACCAAGTGCATAAAAATTTTAGCCTAGTGGAAGCAAAAATTGATAAAATAATTAAATTGAAGCACCTGGAGGCAAATGTTCACAATAAACAGATGTAATTAGTCTAACGGCCAATGCAAAAGTCTACAATACATGCTGTTCCAATATTTTTTCCAGCTCCACAAATGCAGGTCCAGAACATCTACGCAGTAACATCCATGTGCATATACCATAGGTAAGAGGTCAAGGATTTAAAAACAAGAGCCTTTCATAAAACATAAACAACATAATCATGTCAATAAAACAGACCTAGCTCATGAATTTTAAATTTGTATTCCTCATGGCAAGGGATAAAATTAACCCCCAAAACGGCAAGGAATATCTCGACAAACAATGATCCAAGAATTCGACTTTCCTTCACTTGCCCATTAAAGATCGAGAATTTCAAAACACGAAGAACTATATAAAAAAACAAAACTAGAAGCAGAGATTTATCATAAGTCCTCACACTACAGCGACTAGACAACCGAAAATTGGAAAAGGGAGGCTCCATCGAAATTGCAAGAGATAAATCAAATAATGCAAAGAATTAGCTGCAATAGTAGAAAATTACCTTTTGCCAGGAGAATCCGCCTGAGAAAAAACCAAAAGTCATTCATTGGAATTTTAATTTTTGAAATAAAACGAAAAATAAATAAATAAATAAAGCAATAACCATTGACCATTAACAGAAGGAAAGCAACGAAAGGAACAGAAACTCACCATCTCAATGCCAACAGAGGGAATTTTAAAGGTGAAGATGAGTATTAGGGGTTTTGAAATCCGAAGCCCCGATCTCCCAATTTGCCTTTTCCTTAGGAGGGGGTTGCTTTTAACGTGCTGCGGCTGAGCGGGTCCCATTGCCGCTAGGGCCCGCAGAGGAATGTGTTACGTGGCACTAGGGTAAATATGTACAATCTATCTATATAATAAAAGGCTAAGGGAGCGTCCGTACCGTTTCACCGGTAATACTCTGCAACACTTGTTTAAAACGACGCCGTTTCTCCTGGAATCGCTCCAGCTTCTCATTTGACTCTAATCCATTCCAAGTTCGTAGGAGATGAAGACATCAGAAAAACCCTCAAAAACTGCAAAAAGTCGAGTTCATAGCCCATTCCGTGTTCGTAGCAGAAGAAGACATCAAAAAAACCAAATTTATAGCAAAAACAGCACAATCTAATTTTCAAATGCACAATAGTTACTTCTTCATCCATAACAAGTAAAACAAAAATAATAGCTAAGAACCTAATTAATAACTTCTATCTCTCGTAGCTGGTGGTCATTGCACGGCTAAAACGATAAGACATGACCGGATGATGACTCTGGTGGAACCCCTTCGATGCTTAAGTCAGTAAGAGAAAAACGTTAAAAAAAGTATAACTAGAGAAATCAAAAGTTAACCTGCCCCTTATGTATGTTGCCTAGGGTTTTTATAATATTTTTCTTTGTCATACGTCTAATCCCTTTTTGGCCCAATATGGCTCAAGTCGACTCTATCAGGTCATAATTATGGCTAGCTATTCACATTAGTCATCAGGCACCGCACTTGAGCTATATGCTCATTTAATGCTTCTTATCTGTCGTGTCAGTGCCCAGCTCTATGCACTGTGACTATGCAGTATTTTTGTCCTTCACAAGGATCTTCGGATCGTGAATCATAAGGATCGGTGATGTCGTTTCACAAGGTCATTAGATCCGCAGATCGTGAGATCATGGAATCTTGTCTGATTGTACTATCTCCTTCTGGGATTGATGGATCATATGATCATGGATCGGGGGATCACCATCTAGTGGGATTACATCTTGTCGAGGATCGTGAGATCCTGGGATCTTTATTTGATTTCTATAGTGTCTCTTTTTAAGATCGATGGATCATAAGATCATAGATCGAGGGATCATTATCTGGTAGGATTACATCTTGTCGCGAATCGTGAGATCCTGGAATCTTTATCTGATTTCTGTAGTGTCTCTTCTGGGATCGATGGATCATAGGTTCGTGGATGGGGGGATCACAATCTGGTGGATTACATCTTGTCACAGATTGTGAGATCATAGGATCTTTATCTGATTTTTGTAGCGTCTCCTTATGGGATCGATGAATCATAGGATCGTGGATCAAGGGATCACAATCTAGTGAGATTACCTATTATCATCATATTCCCCCCCTGAAGTATCGATCATTTATGTTCGATGATGTGAGGTTAAGAACGCATTTACCTGTTACCGCCTTATTTTGAAAATTTAATTATTGCCTCGAAAACACCGCTTGTCATAATGACTAGATGCCACGTGGCATTTGGTCATTGGGCCTAGTCCAACCATCCCAGATTACCTCTTTTCATTTCTTGCTGTTGGTGCTTTTGGCTGTTAGGGTTTTTGGTATGAGTTTTGCAACAATTCGTTCCAAAAGTCTTTTTCCTAGTGCTAACTTTCCGCTGTTGCTCTCGACAGCATGATGAGTCTTTCAAGTAAGTCTTTCTTCTTGTTTTTCCCCCTTTTCCTTTGTCTTGTTGTTTTTCAACTAGTTCTTATCGTTGTCTGATTTAGAAAATGATTTTGAAGTGACGAAGTATAGGAGGGATATGAGTTCTCTAGGGAATTCTGAGGCCTCGGTGTTTGGTAAGGACACAGCAACCGGCACAGTTAATATCTTTGACTCGGATTCAGATGAAATTCTATTGGAACATAGGAAACGTTCTATCCATTCCCTTTTCCCCCTAATGATGATGAAATTCCCCTATCTCAACTATTGAAGGATCAATCCTCTCAACCCTCCACCTCTAGTAGGGCTACTATGGCCCAAGAGATGCCTATGTCTACCTTGGCCATTTCAGTTGGTACTTTGCCCCCACAAGAACCTTTACAGCGCTTACCCCCTTGCCGCCCTCCTTATGGTGTATGGTCATTGGATTTCAAGGAGAGTATTTTAAAGGAAAACCATCTTCCTGCCTTATCCCATAAATATAGGATTCTTACTAATTATATCATAAGCGCTACAGGTAAGAGAGGCATTATTACTATGGAAGAGGATAAGATAGGGGTGTATGAAGAGTTTCTAAAATTGGGGCTGCGATTTCCCCTTCATCGCTTTGTGCGGGATATATTAGATTTATATTATATTCCCGTTAGCCAACTGACCCCCAATAGTTGGCTTATGATCACAATTTTTATAAACATGTTTATGGAGATGGCGATCCTTCTTAGCGTGAAGATTTTTCAGCATATCTTCATTCTGAATCATCGGAAGGAGCATCCCTATATTCAGACTCATCCTGGATTGGCCTTATGCACTGATCTGCCTAAAATGTACTTATCCTGGAAGAAAAGATTTTTCTTTATAGCCAACCTTAAGGAATGGGGAGATCTTCCTTTAAGTTGGAACACTCGTCCAGATAACCCGGATCAGAAACCTAAACTTTTCAGTGCAGAAGAGGAAGGGTTAGCACTCCTCAAGAAAAATGCCCATGTAAGAGCTTACAGCTGCGTGTCCTTACAGTATATGTATGATCTACAAGAGTAGTCGACTGACCCAAGAGGTTGTTTAACGTTTTAGTCTACTAGTCTTTTTCTCGATTTAGGTGTGGATTGCATGACTAATCTTGTTTGGAAGATCTACGGATGCTAGTGAAGGCTTCAAAGAAAAGAAAAGCATCGCATTTGAGCTTAGGTGAAACTGTTGGCATTGTTGAATCTTCGAAGCCTACCCCTGAAAAGGATTTCGAGATGTTACTTATTACTGGTCCTCCTATGTCTGGAATAGTAGGGTATCTGCCTGAGACGGGGTTAGGGGCTTATGTTCCTATTGGTGAGGAAGTTGGGTTGGAGGATATGTGGAAAGTGATCACTTTGTCTCCTGCTGGAGCGGAGGGAACTCCTTCTAAAGATATGGATCCAATAGGTACCTATGATTCCCCGAAAGAATCTTGTGGGTGGGGTTCCTCTTTTGAAATAGCTGAAGTCTTTGAGGATTTTCAACAAGCCCTGGCTGTGAGGCACAAAGCATCCCCTAGCGGTGTGTTATTGTAGTGACCTGATGTATGCTATGATCTCACTAGGTCTTGCCAGTTTCCTAATGACGTAGATGCTTGTGAAAGGCTAGCCACCAGATCGAATCTCAAGAAGCAGTTGTTGATCCTTCCTTTTCAGGTATCCGTGAATTGTTATGCATATCTTATACTATGTTCATTTTCTTTATCTTTCGTCTTATTCATGTACGTTGTGGTTAGTAGCAATTTCTAGATGCCTATTTTCATAGTTTGTGACTATGGGAGCCGCCGCTTACGAGAGGCTAGATAGCTTAGAGAAGGACTTTACTGCTTCTGAAGCTATAAATGCTAAGCTAAGAAATGGTATATCCCAAGTGGCAAAGGTATTGTAAGAAAAGGAGGGTCAATCGGCTGCTAAGGAAGGAGAGTTAGTGGCTGCGACTGTTGAGAAGGACACCCTGGAGGGCAAACTCATGCAAACTGAGGAGCAACTGAAGGCTTGGGAAGTGGAGATTCAAGAATTGGCCCGTCAAAAGAAGGAATTGAGCCATGAGGTTGAATGTCGTGGCAGTTTGCTTTGTGGATCATGAGAAAGAAATAAAATAGTTAAATCAGAGGGCAGATTCATAGTTTTCCAAATTATGGATATCTTCAACAAATCCAGAGGCAATATCCCGATTTGGATTTGAGCTTTATGCAGTCTGATGAAGAGAGGGAAGAGGACGGTCACATTCTGATCCTGGAATTGTTGGCAATCTTGGGTCTCCAGCAGCTGCTTAAATATATATGTCTCTGTCTCCCTTTTTTTTGGTGAGTTTATATTGAACTTTTATTTGCAATCTTGAGTTTGAGCATCTTTGCTTCAGGATCAGTGTCCCTTTTTTGAAAGATCAGAAACTGTTTGATTATGGATCCTATAACAATGTAATGTTCCTCTTTTTTTAGGGATCAGAGACCATTTAATTACGGATCTCATAACGATGTATTGTTCCTCTTTTTTGAGGGATCAGAGACTGTTTGATTATAGATCTCATAACGATGTAATGTTCCTCTTTTTTGAGGGATCAGAGACCATTTGATTACGGATCTCATAATAATGTAGTGTTCCTATTTTTTGAGGGACCAAAGACTGTTTGATTACGGATCTCATAACGATGTAGTGTTCATCTTTTTTGAGGGATTAGAGACCGTTTGATTACAGATCTCATAACGATGTAGTGTTTGATAAAGTCGTTTTATTTGCTGAAAAATAGTAGTTACATTTATACTTACTGGTAGTATTTTTTTAAGTTCCTTACATTCCATATTCGAGTCTGTATGTTCAGCGATCTTGTAAGTCGTAGGCCCCACTACTTGTGAGATGATGTAAGGCCTTTCCCAATTTTCGTCCAACTTGCCAACTCTTACTGCTCCTCTCCGGATGTCTCTTCTTATTAAAATAAGATCTCCCCTTTGGAAGCTTCTGGGTTTGACTCCTTTGTTGAAGGTTAATGCTACTCAATTCTAGTATGCTTCTACTTTCGCCCTTACTTCTTCCACGAGGTCGAGGCTGGATCTTACCTCGTGAGGGTTTCTTTCTTCATTGTAATGGATCACTCTAAAGCTTGGGATGCTTATTTTTATTGGGGTAACTGCTTCTATCCGAAATGCAAGTCTGAATGGGGTTTCGCTGATTACTGTTTGTAGTGTGGTTCTATAAGACCATAAGACATTCAGCAATTATTCTGTCCATTCTCGTTTGGCCTTTTTCAACTTTTTCTTCAGCCTTTGGTTAATAGTTCTATTAGTGACTTCTTTTAGTCAGTTGGTTTATGGGTGTGCGACTGATGTGAAACATAGGTCAATCTTTAAGTTTTTGCAAAATTGTCAAAATTCCCGATTATCGAACTGTTTGCCATTGTCTACTATGATCTTAGTAGGGATACCAAATCTGTACATTATTTCATCAAAGAAAAAGTTATGTATCTTCCTTTGAGTGATGGTGGGAACCGCCGCTGCCTCTACCCATTTGGTGAAATGATTTACTGCCACAATTAGGAATTTCTTTTATGCCTTTGCTATTGAGAATGGTCTTACAATATCAATTTCCCATTCTGCGAATGCCCAAGCTGCCCCTATAGGGTGTTGATTATCTGGGGAAACATGAAAGTAATGATTGTGTTTCTAGCAACTTCCACATCTTTCCACAAGCAGCTTGGCATCCTTGTTTAATATAGGCCAATAATATCCCTGTAGAAGAGCTTTTCTTGCAATAGCCTCAGCACCCTCATGTGCGCCTACAATCCTTTCATGTATTTCCCTTAAAATGTATTCTCCTTCTACGGGCTCTACACATCTGAACCAGGGGTGGGTGTGAGATCGTTTGTATAATATTCCTTCATGAAAAGAGTATGTTGCAATCTTTCTTAAGAATTTCTTATGCTCAGGTTCTTCTGGCGGAAGCTTTCCCTTTTCTGGCCATTCAATGATCGATTTCATCCAACTGTCTCCCTCCATAGTGAAGACCAGCTCTGTGGAATGACTTAGCAAGATGAGTGATCGTGTTAGCACATATGGTGGAAAAGGCCCCCCTTCCTAAGCGATTTTGACAATGCATCTGCTTCCATATTGTAGGATCGTAGGATCTGTTCAACTGATCATTTTGTACCATCTTTGTCTAGGAGTGTGATTTATTGTCTGACTTTATCTAGGTATCTCACCATTTCGGCCTCCTTTATCCCAAACTCATTCGTGATCAGCCGAGTGACAAGCTATGAGTCACTGCGGATGATAAGGTTTGACAACCTTACTCTTCGCGTAGCCTGGATTCCTAGTAATATGGCCTCATACTCAATAATGTTATTAGTTGTAGGGAACATGATTTGTATAGCACACTCAATTTTAAATCCTACTGAATAGTTAAGAATGATACCAACTCTTGCCTTTTATTATCCGGTTGCTCCATTGACGTGTAATGTCCAAGCTTCTCCATCTGATTTTTCTTCTATGTAACATTTTGTTATGAAATCAACTAGGATTTGAGCCTTTATAGCTTTCCTTAGTTCATACTGAACACCAAAACTATCAATTTGAGTGGCCCACTCCATTACTCGTTCGGTGGCATCTACCTTATACAAGATTTTCCTGAAGGGATGGTATGTTCAAACTATGATATGGAATCCCTCAAAATAAGGGCGAAGCTTTCTTGTTGCTAAAAACAGGGCATAGGCCATCTTTTTCAATCTGGAATACCGTATTTCTGCTCCTTTCAAGACCTGAGTGCAATAATAGACAGGATACTACTCCCATTTTTCTTCTCGAACCAATACAGCACCTATGGTTTCATGGGTTATAGAAAGGTAGAGGAATAAATCTTTGCCTTCTACAAGTCTACTAAGGAGAGGGGGTGACTGGAGGAAGGCTTTTAGACTCTCAAAAGTGTTTTGACATTCCTCATTCCATTCAAACTTCTTTAGGCATTTAAGAGCATTATAGAATGTCAAGCATCTCTTGGCAGAACATGAGATAAAATGCCTTAAGGCAGTAATCCTTCCATTAAGCTTTTAAACTTCTTTGATAGTCCTTGAAGGGAGCATGTCTACTACTACTTGTATCTTTTCGGGGTTTGCTTCAATCCCCCTTTATGAGATCATAAATCCCAGGAATTTACCAGATCGTACTCCAAAGACACATTTCTTCGGATTTAGTTTGAGCCTGTTCATTCTGAGAAGTGAGAGTGCTTTTCTAATGTCTCTTAGGTGATCTTGTGGTGTAGCACTCTTGATGATCATATCATCGATGTATACTTCAACATTCTTGCCAATTTCATCTTTGAATATTTTATTCACCAATCGTTGGTATGTTACACCGGCATTTTTTAGACCAAAAGGCATGGCAGTGTAGTAGTAGAGGCCCCGATCTCTGATAAACATGGTTTTTTCTTAGTCTTCAGGATTCATTGGTATCTGGTAGTATCCGAAGTATATATCAACGAATATATACATCCCATATCCTACCGTGGAGCCAACCAATTAGTCAATATTAAGGAGCGGATAGGGATCTTTTGGGCAAGCTTTGTTCAAATCAGTGAAGTCCACATACATACACCATTTCCCATTGGGCTTTTTTACTATTACCACGTTTGAGACCCATTCAGGGTAGTGTGCTTCTCTAATGAAGCCTGCTTGTAAGAGTTTATCTATCTCATCAGAGATTGCCATTTGTCTATATGGAGCATGCCATCATTTTTTTTGTTTAACTGGCTTGGCTTGTTTGCTGACATTTAAGCGGTGACTGATGAGCTCGGGATTTACTCCTTGAATATCCTGTGGACCCATGCAAAGGCATCTAAATATTCTTTTATGGTAGAGAGGATCTTATCTTTGACATCATTCTCTAGGCTTCCCCCCACCTGAACACACCTGTCTTGATCGACAATTACTGATTCAATATCTTTCATAGGTGTTAGGCTATCTTCTGAGGGTTCCATGGCTAGGGTTTCCACAGTTAGTGTTTATATGACTCTTTTAAGGGCCATTGCGCTGGCTACCTGCCTATCTCCTCTTACTATGATCTCTCTTCAAGTGGTGGGGATCTTCATTATCAAATATCTGATGTTTGTGGATACATAGGAGTCGTAGAGGAATGGGTGTCCCAAAATTGCATTGTAAAGGAAATAGATATCCACAATCATGAAGTTCACGAGGAAATCTTCGTACCTTTCATCTATACCAATCTGTATCATTAGCCAAGCTGATCCCTCGACTGGAATTGGTTGTCCCCCTAATCCCATGAACGGCAAAGAGACTAGCTTGAGGTCCGAGACAGACCCCTTCAAGGTAAGAAAAATAGTGAGCATTAGAAAATTTACCGCACTTCTATTATCAACTAAGATCCTTCTCACTAGTATATTGTAGATACAACCTTCTATGTGCATTGTCATGACCATGAGGCAGCCAAAGATAGTCTTAAGAAGAGAAAGTGACTAGGGCTAGATGGCTCTGGCTATTGACAACATGAACACCTCTTTTTCATTTTCTGGGTACTCTTTTGGACAAGTTGACTCCACCAATAATGATGTTGATTAGAGTTGACGGTTCTCCTCCTGGCCCATTTGGTTTGGCTTCAAGTTGTGAGGATGCTCGTGGCCCTGGCCTTTCATGTGACACTTTTGATTGCACAAACTGCCTCAATGATCCCTTTTGTATGAGGCATTTGATCTCCTCACGGAGTTGCCAGCATTCCTTAGTATCATGGGAGTGATCCCTGTGAAAGTCACAATATCTACTCTAGTCTCTTTTCTCAAGATGCTTGGGATTTAGCTTACCGGGCCATCTTGATGATTCTCCAACGTGCCTGGTAGCTATCAACACTTCCCTTCTAAAGACATTCAGAGGAGTGTATTTTTTTTCAAAGGGATGGGGACGATCTTGATATCCCCTTCTCCATTTTGGATGTCCCCAATAGGGCAGCAGATCACGCCGTTTACTCCAATTGGAATAACTAGCTTTGGAGGGAGGATACTATCAATCAAAAGATCACACCATCGATGGTATTCGTAACTCAAAGGCATCACCATATGCTCTCATAGTTTCGTCCAGCTTGATGTGCTCCTAGGTGCAGATCATGAGGTTGGTGAAAATGTGGGGGCGGTCAAGGTTTAGTGAGTTGTATAGAAGCTTGGATGTGGTTCCTATTGTGAATGCTCTAATTGCAGCACTATGGTCCAAGTCTTCTATCAAGACGACTTCCTTATTGAAATTTTCGACGTATTCCCTCAATGTTTCCTCATTCTTTTGATATACTTTCTAGAGATTCGCTGATAATTTACAAATACGCATACTAGTGAAAAAACTCATATTGAATAGTTAGGCCAGTTGTTCAAAAGAATGTATACAACTTGGTTTGAGGCCTTGATACCATTGCTGGGCTAAACTGACTAGTGTGGGCAGAAATGTTAGAGATATGCCCAAAAGGCAATCGCCTTAAGCACTTAGTGTACACATTCATAAAGGCATTATTTCATTATATTAGTATTCATTTGCATATGAATTGATATAGATCTTAAACTGATTAATGAAAGTCCATGATATGAAACATAGCGTGAAGGAAATCATGATGGGATCATGATTATGAGATTCCTATCATGTGTAATTATGTTTGTATCTAAATTATCCCTAGTCATAGGATTAACAAGATGGGACATTGTTGATCCGGATAGACTAGCACATGTTATATTTCTTGATTAGATCAAGAAGTAGATCTCATAAGCTGTGAGCATGAGATGTTCAACGTTAACATGTGGATGCTTGCTAAGAGTAGTCAAGTACATTGGATGACCTGCTATGAGACAATCATATGGATTATCTACTCATATGTCAATGATTGTCTCATCATAGCAATGGTGCATGTATCCTTAGACTTGAGGTACTCAAGGATATCTTGGATACTGATTCTGTGCTTTGACTCCATTCCTTGCTGCCTCATAGAGGTCGCTCATAGGATGGTGATTGGGTGCAGCTTGAGGTATTCGAAGGTAATTACGTAGCCAACAGAGGATTCACCGCTCCCGATAGAGGGAGAGTATACCCACGGCCTCTTGTCGAGATCATTACTCGGGAATCTCTGGCCAGAGTGGAACTGTCATGAAAATGGTCTTCAATGACATGTCTAATTGAGTAATGAGTCTCAGTGACAAGATCTAAAATCACTTGGGCTAGGTGTGACGTAGT
>CATIWF010239451.1:0-43628 GCA_949630135.1 Balakata baccata | reverse complement strand
GTTGGGGGGGGGGGGGGGGCGGGGGAGGAGGAGTGGGGGCGCAAGAGGAGGATGGGAGAGGATCTGTCATTTTATTTTATTTCTGTTTGCTTGACAGAGATTTCAATTTTATTTTATTGTGCATGAAGTTTTATTCTGTTCTTCCATTTATTTCTTTGCTTTAAGTGGTTCTTTGAGTTTAAACTCTTCACTATAGCCCTTAGAATGTTGAGGTGTGAGCCAGAGAGGCTATATGGCTGCATAATAAGCTGGAAATCCAAAAGCATTATGAATACTATTGTGAGATATTTGTATACTATTGATTAGATTGATTTATGTAATTAGAGGTAGGTAGATATTTATTTCCTAGTTTGTATTATTTTTTATTCTTCATATATTTGTTTCCTATTTTATATTTATAGGGCTGTATATATGGGGTATTCTACTATTAATGAAATTATCGATTTCTCTCAATTCTTGTTTTTTTGCATGGTATCAGAGCATGGGTTTCAATGAAACCCTACTTGGAAATCGATATGAGAATTATGCATAAGTAAGCAACTCTTTGTCATGTTGAGTCACCATGAGTGGTCCAACTATAAATACCTTGGGTCACCCTGTTAAGTGACATTTGTTGTTGGTATGTTTCGCTTGACTCTTCTCGGTTTGTACAATATCTTGTCCTATCTAGTTGGGTCTATATTAGTGTGGTGTGATACTTTTTGTGTTACAGGTTTTGTCGGTATGTACGACATATTTTTCTATTTGATTGGGTCTATGTTGGTGTGGTGTGAGACCTTTTGTGTTACAGATTTTGGAGCTCTTTGTTTTTTACATTTGTAATAAGTTGGGTATAATTGATATCTATACTCCAACTTGAGGGGGAGTATTGTGAGATATTTGCATAATATTGATTAGTTTGATTTATGTAATTAGGGGTAGGTAGAGATTTATTTCCTAGTTTGTATTATTTTCTATTATTGATATATTTGTTTCCTATTTTATATTCATAGGGCTATATATATGGGGTATTCTACTATTAATGAAATTATTGATTTTTTTTTCATTTTTGTTTCTTTACAAATACTGTGTATTTTTAGCCCGGAAAGCATTAGTACTAATACTAGTAGTTGTGGTTGGCTACATGGATCAGCTGTTCAGCTCCATCTGGCAACTGAGGTTTGGTTGAGTAGTACCTACAGAGTTTAGAGGAGTCTGAGAATATTACACTGGTAGGAATGGAAACTTTTGGAGTACTTTTCTGGTGGTCGAAGAAGTTTTACTGTAGCTAAAATTTTGGACATGGGATTATATTCTCCATGTTATGGGTACAATTCAGTGTATAAGTTAGCCCAGGTTCCTTGTTGTTTGCCTGGGGCATTTATCTTTCATTGTGTTAAGCCTCTATAGTCCTACTTACAGCTTAACTTCATGCATTAGTCAATGGTCATTCTGGTCCTTACACCGCAAATTAGAAAATATCAGGCTAAATACTCTTTATGAAATATCAATGCACTTGCCCCTTCCCCCTCCCCAGTCCTTCCTATGTAACTACCTAGTTCTACCTATTCTCTCGATCAAGTAACAAGCATTTATTATGTCATTCAAATAATTAACATGCTGATGTTAAATACCTTAAATGCTGTCAGTATGGGGTTGCCCCTGTACAGTTCTATGCTTTTGATCACCCTAGATCATGATTCATGGTGAAAGCAACCAGTGAAGAAGTTACTGTTTATAATTATATTACCGTACATTCTTGTCTTCAGTTGATAGACTGGCCTGAAGGTGGATATTTAACAAGTGATTCACCAAAGCCCCGTGGAGAAATAGTTATAGGTGGTCCTAGTGTTACCGTTGGTTATTTCAAAAATGAAGAGAAAACAAAGGAAGTGTACAAGGTAAAATTTTAAATTTCTGCTGTAACATCATTTTGTAGACTCGTGTGCCAAGGAAATGTTAGTAGCAAGTGTAATTATGCCTTTGATTTCTTTCTTGCGAAAAGGTTGATGAGAGAGGAATTAGGTGGTTCTACACAGGTGACATTGGGCACTTTCATGCTGATGGTTGCCTTGAGATAATTGACCGTAAGAAGGACATAGTCAAGCTTCAGCATGGGGAATATGTCTCTTTAGGAAAGGTATTGACTTTTGAAGGTGGAATGCAGTTTTTTCATTGGAATTTTGTTGGGACTAATGTTCTCCTTTACAGGTTGAGAGTGCTCTTACGGTGAGCCCCTATGTTGACAACTTGATGGTGCACGCTGATCCATTTCACAGTTACTGTGTGGCTATTGTGGTGGGTGTACAACCGGCCCTAGAAGAGTGGGCTTCAAAGCATGGAATCAGCTTTGCTGGTTTTGCAGACTTGTGTGCAAAAAATGAAACGATGAAGGAAGTACAAGCATCACTCTTTAAGGTATGTTCTCCTATCATAGTACAAGTTACATCCCCACAAGAGTTAAATAGGGTGCCTACGATGCCCATGTTTTTATGTTACACTTTGGCATAATTGCACGAATACCTCACCCAATTTGTTCATCCTTTCCTTCTCTCATGCTTGAGCCTATCGCATTAGATGCACATACAAAACAAAAACCAGAAAAAAGAATAAAGAGCTCCCAGATTAGAGAAGCCTCTCTATTAGGATATGAGACTGGCAGAGTCATTAAATGAATTCATCAAGGGAAAGATTATGGCACTGGGTCCTGATTGCATGCTTTGATGAAATGGTGAGGCACAAAACATAACGCGTGGTTTCTTAAGCATGTAGTGCTTCTTCGAATCTATAACTTCTAACTTGGCATTTTTCTTGGAATCAATATGTTAATCTAATCACTTGGCTTCGCTGGTCAACTTCTGACTTCTTTGTTACCCTCCAGCATCTGCTTTTGTGATCAACAAGAAAACAAAACCTTCATTCGGTTGCATTTTATTAAACAATTAAATCTCCAACCCCTCTACTAGGAAACGAAGTTCTTAGCAATTGAAAATACATTTGATGTAACTGAATTAGCTTCTCTAGTGTTGTAACTATTCCTTGTTCTTCCCATCATTTACAGGAAGCTAAGAAAGCACGTTTGGAGAAGTTTGAGATCCCAGCAAAGATCAAATTGCTTTCTGATCCATGGACTCCTGAAACTGGCCTTGTCACTGCAGCTCTTAAGATTAAGAGAGAGGCCATCAGGAAAGCCTTCGCTGAAGAACTCGACAAATTATATGAATCATGAGTTTTCAGAAAAATCTAATTTTGTTTGTTGATAGTGCAGAATTTCTTTGACATCATCCTCTTAGTTTCTTTCACTTGTTGTTTCTTTATGGAAAAATTTATCCATCCTTTGTACCACAATTATAGAACGTTTCTTTTCCTATATGCATTTCTGGTCGAATTGTTAGAAAAAGGGTTTAAATGGCATTATAATGTTTGAGATTATTAACAGCAAACCCGGATGACAGCTTTAGCAGTTTTCCAATTAGAGCCCCACTCCTTTATTTTGATTCTGTGTTGTCAAATTTCATGAACTTTCCTTTGTTGATCTATCCTAAAAAGTAATTCTTTATTAAATCTAGGAAAAATTAAAACAAAAATCTGAACTTTCACAAATTTCACAATTATATTGAATTTTTTAAAAAATTCTATTTAAATTATATATAAATTTTTATTTTTGAAATAAATCTAGTTTTAGTAGTATAAAACCAGTTTCCAAACGTAACTAGTACTAATGTATATTAAATAAGCTGTTTGGATTAAAAGAATTGAATTAATAGCTGTCATCTAATCTAATTATTCAATTATAATTGAATATATTTAATTCAGTCAGCGCTAATTAATCCATTCAGTTATTTTATGTAAGCGTCAACTAAGTTTTGAGATTGATTTCATACTACTGAAACTAAATTTGTTGAGATTGGTTTCATACTACTGAAACTATATTTGTTTCGGAAGTGAAAGTTCTTATAATTTTGTTTCAAAAGTGAAAGTTCTTATAATTTAAAAAAACTTTTTTTAAAATTTGATATAATCGTGAAGTTTTACAAAATTCAAAATTTTTTTAAAATTTTCTCTTAAATCTATATATTATTTAGAATGTGAACCCAAATTTCCTTTGAGCCAACACTGCTGATAATCAAATTTTAGAGGAGAAACTATTTATTTATTCTAGAGTATCATATATGCATACTTTTCCTTCCTAAGAAAAGGTCATGGAATTTGCCATTAATGGTGATAAGAATTGAGGTCAGTCTCCTGAATCACCATATTTATTGAACAATTTTCAAATTCAACTTTTTTTTTTTTGACGAATTTTCAAATTCAACTCTTAGTAGCAGTTTATGTACGTTGGCAAATATATAACTTGATTAGTTCAAATCACCCAACTAGAATTATATATATATATATATATATATATATTTTCCTTTCTTTTCTTCTAACGGAAACATATAGATGCATATTTGACTTCTTTCTAGAAAATTCAAAGATTTTTTTTTTTAATACATTTTATCATATAACAATATATGCCACCTATTTTAGTAACTTCAAATAACTATTACAAGACAAAAATTGAGTAGGCCAACAAATTAACTTATTACATATGTTAGTTACCTTACTGCAATAAACAAAAATTAACCAATTGACTTATCACCTTACAGTAATATACCAAAATTAATCTTCAAATTGTGAAATGGGATAGTAAAATTTTTTTTTTCCTTTAATAACAGGTTTCAAGTTTGAATCTTAGATATGGAGCATCTTTAAAATTTGATAGAAAACGTTTTATTCTCTTAATGGATCTAATCCGAAATGAATCCAAATTATATAATTTTTCAAACAATAAATACACAAAAATGCTTTGGGTTTTCAACTATGGTTACAACTAACTACATTAATAAAGAAATGTTCATTTAAGGTCCAACCACCTACAAAGGGCAGTCAATTAGCTAAAAACCTAAATTATATAATTTGATTTTCAAGCCATAATAAAAACCATTTGGGGTCCAAGGAGTAAGTGTAATTAGAATAGAGTGGGGGGGAGTAGTGTAGGGGGTTGGCAAGAGGAGACCCACAAGTTTTATATATCAAACCATTTGGTCCATGATGGGTACTTGACTTTAAGCCAACCAAGATGGAAACAACCCTCCCTCCTCCCCATGTGCCCATTAGTTTGCTTGTTTCTTTCACTTTTATGAGCCTTTTTTTTTCTAGCCTATATAAATTACATTGGTGAAATTTATTTATATTTTTTAATTTTTGGTTATATAAATAAATGTATTTAAACTTTTCCTGCATCCAAATTTTTAAAAAAGAGAAAAAAAATTACATAAATGTAAGAAAAATACTAATATATTAATCTTCATAATTTCGCGTGGGAATATGTTAAATAAAAAAAAAAAAATCCAGACTTCAGTTAACATACAAGCACAATCAGCTATTATTTTTTCCTAAGTGTTTTTTTTATTATTATTAATATCCAGAATGTTCAAATTCATTGAAAACATCATATCAGAAATTCCTAAATTGGGAAAAGAGTGAATATATATAGAAATATAAAATTTCAATGTCAAGTGGTTGAATAAATATTATGTAATTGGATTAGGGGATTAATAGTGAAATTAAGTTAATTACTTTAGAAGTTAATAAATTCAAGATTCTGGAATAATCTTTTTTTTTTTTTTCTCTCCATGACATAATTCAGAGACTTTTAAAAGTTTCATATGTCAATTTTCAGACTTGCTCAACTTTTTCAAAATAATTCATACAAAAAGACTCTTTTTTCATTAATAGGATACTTCCAGTGTTGTTCAAATCATCATATCAGAGCACTCACTGCCTCTCTGGTCTAATTTGATTGGGCATTGAACAAACCGGATTCAACCAATAACCGGTCAATTAAGTTAAAGAAGAAAATTACTTTTTTTTTTTCAAAATTAATATGTACATCATTTTTTCAATCTCTCTTACGCAATAATAATAATAATGAATTTGCCCTATATTTTATTTCTTAAAAACAATTTATGATTTTTTAATTTTTTAATAAAATATACATCAAATTATTTAACAAAAATTAAAATTCGATTAAATTTGGTTCAACGATGAAATTGTATCTGAGTTGATGTTGGGTTCGACTTCAATAAGATTGGATAATTCAAAGAGCTAGCCTAAAAATAAATAAATAAATAAAATAAAAAGAGATAAGTTCTAAAACGAAATCAATTTCAATGGAAGTGCACCCTATGCCTTTTGTAAGTTCCAAAATCCAGTGGGAGTTGCAAAATTTGACTTTTGCCTTAGTTAGACCCATTCCAATATACTTTATAGTAGTCAATTTTAAAATTATAGTAAATAAAATTTATATATATTTTAATGTATTTGTCCTTCTCTTTGAACAAAAACTATTTTTTTTGTTTATCTTACTACATTCAATAATATTTTTTTTGGCTGATTTTTTTTCATTTAATTCGAAGTATCTCCTACCTATCCATAGTTAGAAATATATCCACGAGATTCATGTAAAAAAATTCAGTATAGAATTTTTTCTTATTCGTTAGGAGATATGGTAGTTTGTAAACTATACAATATAAATAGTCATTTTCTTACACTCATATAAAGACATTAAATTCCTATAATATTGATAGATATTCCATCAATTCCATACTAGTTATTTCTTTTTAGTGTTGCGTTTAGATTAAAAAAGCATTTAATAGACTTAATTATAGAAAAAAAAATTAATGTATTCAAAATTTTACAAAATTGATCAATATAACTAATGTTAACAAAAGGATAAAATAGAAAACAAAAAATTAATATTGCATTGGAAATATGACAATAATAAATAATTGAAAATTTTTTTATTTAAAAAAAAGAAAATTAATTTGAAATGGAGAAAATAGTAACAAAAAGATTCAAATTCGAAACTTTCTCTAATTCTCATAAGTAAATATTATATTAATTAAGTTAGCTCTTCATTTACAAACCATTATAAAAATTTAGATTAAGGTATCTTTATATTCAAATCAAAGAAGTAATTCAAAAATATTTCTTTGGACCTGCTTTACATAAAACGCTTTTTAAAAAAACAACAAAGTAAAAAAGGGGTAAGGAAAAGCAACTGGAGCAGAGCAAGTTCCATGAAAATTCCAATAAGAAGTACAGAGTCCAAGAACAAGTCTTGATTTTCCTCATGAAGGGAAAAAAAAAATTAAAACAATTAAATATTGAGAATATAACCATATAAATAAATAGCATAAATGAAAAAAATTCACCTAGAGTACAATAATGTCTCAAAATTTGAGATCCCAAAAACACACTGCTCTGTTATTTTGTCCAAATTCATACATTTGATGGGCCACCCTTTTGATTAATCTTCAATTAATTATTACTATTTTTTTATTATATATATAAATATAATTTTTGTTTTTTTATCTCTAATTAATAAAAAAATCTCTATAAGATAATATTTATTACACTTATAAGCACACACACATGTATATAACATTCTACCAAACTAATGTTCTTCTCTCCTCCAAACAAAAGTAAACATTTTCAAGATTCAGTCTCATTTCTCTTCTTCTTCTTCTTCATCTTCTTCTGCTGCTGCTGCTGCTGCTGTAAAATATACCATGAATGGGTATAGAGAAGAAAATTCAAGATGTTATTTCCATCCAAAAGAGGTAGTAATAGGAGTTTGTGCTCTTTGCCTAAATGAAAGGCTTCTTATATTGGCTGCCAAACAAGGCCATATGCCATCTTCAAGAACAACTGCTCCTAAGAAACCAACCATCAATCTTCCTAAGATCTTTGCATTTGGTTCTCTTCTTCCTCGCCATTGGAAATCTGATCAGTATTCTCATCCTAAATCTGATGCTTCTACCTCTCCAGAAGGTATGTATTTAATTTCTCTCCTCCAATTTCCACCAACAAACTACAGCTTCTTGTGTTTCGCTCTATGATTATTAATTTTACAGTTAATTAACTAATTGCTTGTAGTTTTAATATAGCGACAGAAACAAAACTATAGTCAAAATATTGTTATCTCTTGGCAGAAGAAGAAGAAGAAGAATGCATGGAAATATTTAAGAATTTTCATCCTTTAATTAGCATTAGCAAGTGATTTATGACCATAAATTTCTTAAACAAGTTCTTACTTATTGTTTGCCACATGGGTTATAACAAATTATTTAACCTGGAATTTTCTTAATTAATAAAATGATGTTCTATACATGAACTATGGATAAGTTTTTAATTAGAGATTAAGCAGTTGAGTTTACATTTAATGCAACAATTTAATTAGCCTGAAAATAAATATAATTCTTGAAATTAAACTTAAAAAGAGGGACCCTTTGGGAGTCAATTTGATGTCATTTCTTTTATTCTTTGGTCAATAATTTGATGTCATTTCATGTTCATAATTATATATTAGTGTATAAATATATGCTAAAATAGTTTATAGTCTCCATATATTTGTTTTTATTTGTAATAGAGGTGATGAAAATATAATTAACGACAAAACAATATATTGCTTCCAAACAAAAGATGTTAATTAACTTTTCTTTATGTTGAATTTCATCATTCTTTATAGGAATATTTACCATCAAAGGTTTTTGCAGAATCATTCATATCAATAAAATTTGAAGACAATGGAGCTGCCTCATGGGAAAAGACTGTCTCTAAGCCATTGACCCACAGCTTCAACAAAGAAACCAAACAATTAGCTCAAGTCACAAAGGAGGTCAATAGTACCAAGGAGACTATGAGTGTGATAGAGCATGCTAAACCGCGTGGGTCGCTGAGGTGGCGAAAGCGGATTGGTCATGTATTCCAGGTCATCCAATGGAAGAGGTCCAACAAAGGAAACATGTGCCACGTGGGCACCAAAGTTGAGGGAGTCAAGGTAATGAGGATGGGCTGGATAAGGACGCTGACAAAGAGAAGGACCAAAGAATAAAGAGATCGATTAAAAAAAATTCCATAGGAAAGAGACATTACCCTTTTCCTCAATATGGACTGTAAAGGTCTGTATTATTGAGATGTTAGAGTCAAAATTTATTTTAACTTTATTATTATCAACTAGCCCCTAGCAAGCAAGAAAAGAAAAAAAAAAAAAAAGGCAAGAAAGACAGGAGTTTGCCTTTAGTGATTCTTGATTTTCTCTTTCTTTTTATTTTTTTGTTTTTTTAATCTAGTATTGAAAGTAGTCTGATTCCGATTAATTAAGAGCGTGTCGGATAAAACTCTGAAAGGCGATCAAATGTTTCCTCGAGAATTTTAAAACAGTTATATATTCAAGGATAAAACTCGAGACATCTTATTAAACTGGAAGAATTTCGTACCAATTTATAGATCCATTCCTTATTGGGTCCCTCTCTTGTTATTTTTCATGTTTCTAAACAGTACAGGCTGTAAAAGATCATTTGTTATATAATGTGTTAGTTGATTTCTAAGAAAGTAGGAAAAAAATTGCAGAATAGAAGGGGCCCCAATGGAATAGTGTGGTGGAACTTGTCTTATAGTTGTTAAGGTGGGAACATATACATGCCTTGCTTTGCTTCTTCTAAAAGGCCACTTAATGGGTTTTATAAAGTGCAATCAAATTTGATTTCTTGTGTTCATTATGTGCTTGGTGAATAAGAAGAAAAAAAGGTTGATAATTGTGTTTTTGGCCACCCCACGTGTGACTCATTTTGTATGTTCAAAGCAATTACGTTTGTGTTGAAGGGTTCAATTGTTCTTTTAGTGCCCTTCACTATTATTGTGTTGTCCTAATTGATAACTTGAGTTATAGGACCACAATGAATGTGAAGAAAAGCCTCATATATGAAATGGGTGAGAATGACAACACATTAATCTTTTATCTAACTACTTCAACAACAATACAAGATGAAGATGATGCATGCCCATTATTTGTATAGAGAATATATGCCTCAAAATCACCCATAACCCATACATGAAAGAGTCATCTCTCTTGATCTCCAGTCATATATGAATGGATGTAAAGATAAAATTGTCACACTTGTCAGTTTAGACCTCAACATGCACATTTTTAGACCGATTGCACTCAGTTTCCAATCGATCTAATGCATCGATCAGAATTTAGACTGACAGACATAATAGAAACATGTAAATACTTTACATCAAGATTTTGAATAACTCCATAACCAGGACTTTATAACCTATTTTTGGCCAAATTGGGATACATAGGCAATTGAATGCAAAAAGTGAGCTTATTGTGCAATTTGCAATCAAAGAACAAAAACGTTATTGGGTTAATGAGGAAATTAAGTTAAGAGTGATTCTATGGTACACCCGGTGTAATTTACACCGGGTGCCTTAAAACTGTTGGATTATAAACTTTTAATCTCATTCGATTAAAAATTGATGATCTAATAGTCCTAAAACACCAAATGTAATTTACACCAGATGTACCACAGAACCCTCGTAACTTAAATGGGTATGATGGGCATAGGCGTGGGCAAGTGCATGTATTCAAGCTTTGAGTGCAAGAGAAGTTGAGATTTGAGAAAGAGAGGACCCCTAGCAGCCACCTAGCTATCTCTGTCTGTCTTCCACCATAATTCACCAAAAGCATCGTCTCCATTTTTTTTTCCAAAGTGAAGCAGCTTTAGTTTCTTTAGTTGTAAGCTAAAATTAAAGACATATATATCCTCTACCAAAGATTAAGTCAAACCACTTTTAGGAGACACATTGTTTTGACACAACTCATAAAGCAAGAGAAACTCCTATCCACATATCCAAATTACTTTTCATTTTTTTTAAACTATTAGTAATTTAAATTCACAAAGAATATAGGCTCATTAAAGAATAAAATATTCTCCTTTAAATTTTAAATGTGCTTTATAATCCGAGCCCGAATTCAAAAATTGTAAGATCATAAAATTGTTTCACAATTCTTGGTCATTTTTTAAAAATGACATTAATCATGTTGTCTTCTTTTTATTGCATTATTCCAGGAAACAGCTCACAAGAAAGAATCTATTTCTTGCAGTTATCAATTATGAATGTTTTACTTTCAATTAACCGATCAAACATAGCAAAATTGGGGATATGCTCCTAATATATAAAAACTCCCACTAACTAAAAGGCATTTTGCATATCATGAAGAACAGAAATTATTCAATGAGAGAGTAGAAGAATAAAAGATATCTTTCTGATTTTATTATCTTACATTTTTTTTATTCTTTTCCTTTTTATTTTTATTTTGTGGAAAGAAAACCAGCTCAAATTCATTAATTAAAAAGATTATTTATTCTCTTTTCTCTTTTGAATTTCTATAATATTTGATATTTTTTTCCCATTATGTTAATAGAATAATAAACATTATTTCTGTACATATTAATTCTTTGATTTCATCAAGAACACTCATTCTGATATAAAAATATATTTTTATTCTCTCTCCGTGAATATATTATCTTATTACATTTCTCTTATATTTTTTTGGTAGAAAGAATTCGACTAAATATTCGAATTCAATATCTTACAGTTTTTGTCACTAGATCGTTTTAGTGTAATTAAGTTAAAATAAATTATTGATTATGTATTTTTTAATATAATTTTTATAAAATTACATTGGTTTTAGCCTAACGATCATTTTTTGGCCAATTCTTACTTTCTACCTAATGAAACGGCAACATTTAATTGACTTTCCATTGACAGTGTATAAATTTGATGTATCATTTCAATTTCCATATCTATCGCAAACAAATAATTATTCTCATTTTATTCAATTTTACCAATATTTTTCAAGTTTATCGCAATATTTAACTGCAATTGGTTTATTTTCTCAATTTTCCTATCTTTTTTTTTTTTTTTGTTTTTTTGAAAAAGAAAAACTGCATTGATTGAAGACCTTGTAACATACGAGTTTCAAGTTAAAGGTTTTTCTCGGCTCAAACTCAAAGGTGAAAGCTTATTTTAATGATTAAGATTTTTCTTGTTTCAAGATCAAAACTTCTTTGCAAGTTTAAGTCTTTTTGTTGTCAATTTTAAAACCTTTCTCAAATTAAAGTAAATATTAAATTCTATCTCGCATTAGTTTTTAAACCCATTTTAATTTGATTGAAGGGAAATGTAGTAGAATGTAAAAGAATTTTATGATAACTAGCTAGTCGAGTGAGCAATAAAATATTAGGTAAGAGATAAGAAATAACAAAATCTAAACTCGTTAATTAATTATCAAAATAGACACTTAATTATTGGATAATCCGTTACAAATTTATGGATAAGGCCCTGTTTAGTATTGCATTAGAAAAAAATGTTTTTCAAAGAAAATTAAAATTATTTTTAATTTTTTTGAATTTTAAAAACTGTTTTTAAAGAGAAACAAATGTGTTTTTCTACTAAATGTAAGTTTAAGAATAATAATTTATAAAAAATAAAAAAACCAATCAATTAATCTCAACTTTTAAAGGGTTTTTGTACAAGATGTAATTTATATCTGTAACCTACAACCATTAGATCATCAACTTTTAATTTCAGTCATTAAAAATTAATATATAAGATTAAAAATTGAAAGTGCACCACATAATTACTCTTAAATTAAAATAAAAAAAAAAGTCGAACCTATTAGCAGTCAACAGCATGTGTTGTAGTGGAAGCAGAATTCCTATTTTTCCATGTTCGTTTTGATGAGAGAAATAAAAGAAGAAAAAGGAAAAACTTAATTGTGCATTCATGGGATGACATATTTCTAAATTTTGTGGCAGATAGTGAAACCATGCATGTGGGATTAGATATGATTGATGATTGGAAGTTTTATGATTATTTGTTGACTCAAACTTCTCTCTATATAGCCTATTCACTGTTTTCACTATGCAAGCATATGGGTTATCCCCCACTACCCCATACTCTTTTTCTTTTCTCCTTCTCTGGCTAAAGTCATGGCAATATACTAAAATAAAATAAAAAATTCCCTAGGTCCAGGATGTTTGAGAAGCTTTGACATGTGTTACAATTAATCTAAAAATGTATCTGTTACTATTGTGAATTTGATACGAGAAGGGAGCATATGCATGCATAATCATAGCAGGAGGGCTAATTTCAGAGACCTTAGCTTGTCGAATGGATATGCATTTCCTGAAAGAGGGTCATCACTTTGCCCAATATCCTCTCTTTTTCAAGAGTCAAATTCTTTGAAAACTATAAAAGAGAGTTTATCATTGCAAGGCAAAAGACATATATACTCATATTTAATTGATCATTTTTATTATTTTATCCATTTCATTAATTTTTGATCCAAATTATTCTTTATATTTTATTTTTGATTTATTTTATTCTTTAAAATTTAAAAATATAATACACCCGGCTATATGGTAATTGTGTGTTGAAAAAGTGCTTCAATGTGTTAGATACATGTGCCTATTAGAAAACATATTATAATAAAAATTTGAAGTTACAAAAAGCAAAATTCATAAAAAACGAAATATAAAAAACAACTTAGGTCAAAAATCAAGATGTCAAAATGACAATAACAAATAATTACATAAAATTGAGTATGTCTTACTGCCTTATTATAATTTAAGATGGAATATTGTGGCAAGACATATCCAAGGGAATAGGCGGATAGGAGAAGGCTCCAGTAGAAATTTGATTGAAGACAAAGTGATTGGCTGCCTCAGTATAATGAATTCCATCCCAAACAACTCGAACTGATGGCCGATCACATGAGCCCACTACTATTTCTTTACCATCAACTTCTATTCTATCTCCACATTGCACACTATTGCTGTAGTTGTAAGTTCCTCCATACCCACAACACGCTACAAGTGGAAGCTCAAACCCTACATTTCAGCATAAAAATTTAAAGGATCTAATTAATTGCATAAATTTCAAATTTGAAAAAATTTGGAAAAAAATCACTATTTATCCTCTAAGTTTGAGTTTTGAGCTATCATATTTAGTATTTCTTGAGATTTAAAAATAATACGATCAACCCATTTTGTTTTATCTCTGTTAAATTATATAGAAGAAATATATATTCACTTTTAGCTTATGAGGTGCTAATACGATATGTTAAATATCGTATATAAAGTAAATAATAATTTTCTTTTTATCGTTTTACCATATATAATCTAACATTTTTTTAATAGAAAATCTAATAACATGACATATTAATATAATATAATAAAATATGGAGATTAATCATATAAATTTCAAATCTTAGAAGAGTACTTATATAATATATTAAATTTAAGGGGTTAAATAGTAATTTTTTTCAAAAGCTTATATTGCTTACCATTCTTCTGGGGTGAGATGAAGATAGAATACTTGACAGAATAGATGTCAACATATACGAATGAAGCTGAAGGATATTTATTCCTGAGTTGAACTATGGAATCATTCAACTTGAGATTCAAGTACTGAGCTATTTGATTGTAAGTTATTGCACAGCCAGCTTCGTCCTTTTCTGAAGGGAAATTCACCAATATATAAGGAAGACAACCAATAGGGCCCGTATTATGAATCCAAAATGATCTACCTCCCAATTTGTACATATTCTGCACATATTTAATTATCATTAATTAATCCTAATTACCAAAAAAGTTCATTAAAACAACTAAAAAAAATTCTCAAGATATGGGATGAGATGATATGAATAATTTCTCCATTAGTCAGAAATTTTAAATTTAAATTTTGAATATGGAAAACCTTCAAAATTTAAAAGAGAACACTTTTTCCTCTTAATGTATCTGCTCGACATAAATTCAGATTATTATATAATTGGAAAAAAACAACTAAAAGAAAAATATTATATAAGAAAAATCCTGAATCAATTAAGTAATTACCTCAATACTTTCTGAAAATTCATTGACAATATCCGGAATAAAGGCATTCACTTGCTCAACTGACTTATTAGTTAAGAGTCCATCTCCAATATCATTTTGACCAATGTCATATACGTACAAAGCCTTTGGGAAATATTCCTCCTTGGGCATTAATTTTGCAAATACACCCCCTGCAAAATATATATATATATTTATGGCCAATTTTTTATTTTTATTTTTTGATGAACCATACACAAATTTTCAATATGAAATTTAATTACCTTGGTTCCTTATGAATTGTGATTTGAGTTTGAATTGGAGAAATTGAAGGTATTGCACTTGAAGAAAGAATGGACTTGATATTCCATTAGGAATAATGCTAGATGGTAGTGTGATGGTTGCTCCTCCACTTGCAAAATTTGCACCATGTCTGAAATTTGTCCCCATGGAGTTCAAATATGCACTTAGATATGGAAGTTTGAAGCTTTCAGCTGTCACCAGTAAATCCTCTAATTATTAACAACTCTTCGACTTCACTATAATGCATTAACATATTATTAGCTTATGAGAAAAAACCTCGACAACTTATTAAGTTTACAATCAACTTTCAATAGCTGATTCATAAATTTTATCAAATAAATTAGAATATCTGTCCAATATGAATTAATCCCTTGAATATTTAAACTATAAACTTTATTTTTTGGGTGAAAATTATAGATATTTTCATTCGTGATAATAATTTAATTATAGTTAAGGCTCTTCATCTCTTTCTAAGAATGTAATTAGTGGATTCGAATATAAAAGTTCTTCTTAAAACCAAAAACCCTACTTAGTACATGATCTACATGATAATACCAAAATGGTTGACTTTAAAAATCATATGGGGTGGATAAGCTTAATTAACTGTAAAAGCGTAGTTACCAATAAAATCAATAATCAGCCTGCCATCAGAGTACCTGCCCGCCGGCATGTGAAAGTAAGTCTCTCCATAAGGAGGATTAGGAGAAAGGAAAGCAGCCGGCATTGCCCCAGTGTCGGAATTGGAGTCACCAAAGTTGAAAATTGCCGGAAACTTGCAGCTTCTTGAAGCAAATGTAGGATTCAAAACGGATGCAAAACTCAACAAGAGAAAGCAAAAAGAAAATGAAGTAATTATACAATTTTTAGCGCCCATAATTTGAAGAAGTTAAAATTAAGTAGCTTTACGTTGAGATGAAAATCTACATATATATATATCGACCTATTCAACTTTCTGGTTTTATTACGGAATTAACGTATGTATGATCAAAGAGCATTTGTCTTTACCTTGGTGGAGTATATAGACATGATATACAAGAGGGATAATTTTCACTTCACTGCAAAGTATTAAACTCCTCTCAATAATAGTGAATAATGGCGATAAAATTTGAACTAAATACCTTTTCTAATTCTCATAAATTTGAAAATAACAATTAAATAATCTCTTAATTAATATATTTTTTATTATATCTTTGTCCATTTTTCCTTGACCTATTTAATTATGCCCATTAGAGTTAAAAGGGATATGACAGACAGTTATGCACTTTTAATACGTTGATGGAATAATGGAGGAATTAGTCAGCCTTCACATTTCTGGGAAAAAACCCAAACAGGAAATGATGGCAAAACAGACGAAATAATTGAACTCCACGAAGCTCATCTCCTTTTGTTAACCCCATTCAAGAATTGCTTCTAGTTAACATATGGAATATATTCTCAGCTTATTACAAAATCATAAATATTCGCAAAGTTTAAAAGTGATAAATAGATAAAAAAAAATTAAATTAAATTAAATTTACAACCAAAGTTGTGAAAAAAAAAACATTATCTTACAGAAATTCAATTAAAATTTAAATTCGGAATTTTATATTGTATATACGTCACAATTCTAATATCACTCAACTTATACAGTGACGTTAATATTTTATTTTGTAAAATTGGTTTTATTCTGTACTTAATTTAAGATAAGTTTCGTTGAGAAAAAGCCAAAGAAAAAACTACGTAGAGGAGAAGTTGATTGTGGAATTTAAATTAAAAAAAAAAACAGAATAAAGCAGACTTTTTTTTTCTTTATTTGATTAATATTTTTACTTATAAAATTAGATAATATTTCTAATTTAAACTTTTTCATCACTATTTATCAATATAATAAAAATTTATCATATTTACAATTAATCCAAAAAATGACTATTTCTATTGTAAATTTGTACTTTATATTATTTGGAATTCTATTGAATTTAAGAATTTTTATTAATTTAGAAACTTATTTTTTAGTTTTTTATTTGAACACCAAAATATAATCTTTCTTTTTTTATTTTAAAATCATATTAATGACTTTAAAATAATTTTTCTATTTATTTTCTTAAAAATAAATAAGTTTGGAGTCCTTTTAGCAGCTTTATGAGATTTTTTCTAACTAAAACTAGATTATGTACAGTTAACTCAAAAAAAATACTTTATTACTCACCCAAAAAAATAATACTTTATTCAATAAAAAGAATAATAAAATTATTTTGTTATTTAGAATATTAATTCTTACAAGATTCAAGATTGCTCAGCGTGTAACAATGCCATGGAGAAAAATCCTTTTCTCTCCTCCACATGATTTGCTTAAAATATCATCCAAAAGTCAACGAAATGGGACCCGCTCTGGCATTCTCACAAGTTGACACGTCATCAGCGCCAGCCACGTCAAAGTTTTACCCCAGCTTGCCATCCTTCAACGTACGTGCTGATCCATAGTAGCAAAAGAAAAAAATCCATAACACAGATACATTGGCAACAGAAGACAGTCGGAAATGGGAGGAGAAAGCGGCAGCGGAATAAATTTTCTGGATTTGCCGGGAGATTGCATAGCTGACGTCTTGTCGTTTACGAGTCCTCTTGATACTTGCAGATTGTCGACGGTCTCCTCCAATTTCGGGGATTTTGTTGACTCCGACACCGTTTGGGAGAGGTTCCTTCCCTCAGATTATCAGTCTATTATTTCTCAATCCTCTGATTCTTCCCTGTTGAATCGTTGCTCTTCCAAGAAGCAGCTCTATCTCAGCCTCTGCGATCATCCAATCATAATTGAAGATGGCAGAATGGTAAAATTAATTCTGGTTCTTGCTTTTTAGATCTATAAATTTTATGAAATCCGAGATTTTCATTTTATGCATATTATAGTTATTAATTCTGGTTCTTGCTTTTTAGATCTATAAATTTTATGAAATCCGAGATTTTCATTTTTTGCATATTATAGGTATTAATTCTAGTTCTTTCTTTTTAGATCTATAAATTTTATGAAATCCGAGATTTTCATTTTATGCATATTATAGGTATGTTATTTATAATTATTAGAGTTTCGCACTGGAGAAATTCGGCGGGAAAAAATGTTTCATGATTTCCGCAAGTAATCTCAAGATTATCTGGGGTGATACTCCTACCTACTGGAGATGGAATTACCATCCTGATTCCAGGTAATCAATCAATTAATTAATTCTCTCTAATCCCGATTCTTCAATTGGTTTATTGAACTCACGAATCATTGAATCTCTGTTCATGGAAATTAAACAGATTTGCAGAAGTGGCTGAGCTTATCAGTGTGTGCTGGCTTGAAATTAGCGGCAGAATCAAGATCCATATGCTATCGCCATCAACAAAGTATGGAGTTTACTTTGTGTTCCAGTCAAAGGGAGCCTATGGGTTCGAATTCCAGTGTGCAGAAGTCACAGTAGGACTTGTTGGGAGCGAAGGTCATAAGCGTGCTGTTTATTTAGACGCAGAACGAGGACAGAGGCGGCGACACCAAGTGGTAAGGAGGCGGATTGGTTTATTTAATCGGAGTCGGCTGTTTGGGTTGCAAGCATTTTTTTCTGAAGGAGAAATCGAGTATCCGAAGAAGAGAGAAGATGGGTGGTTTGAGGTTGAATTGGGTGAGTTCTTTAACAAGGAACAAGGCGAAGATAGGGAATTAGAGATGAGTGTTTTGGAGGTGAAAGGCGGTCATTGGAAAGGTGGAATCCTTGTTCAAGGGATTGAGATCAGACCAAAACTGGGTAATTAATTTGGATTAATTATCCCAATTACTTTTGTGAACTTCTTCCTTCAAAACTTATTGTAATTAAATACTAAGATTTATCAGGATTAATGCACAATAATCTGCCTATTAAATTTTTTCCCCCTGGTGGGTAATACGTTTGGGATTGATAGCCTTTTGTCCCACAAAGTCTTACGTGAAAGTCTTTTTTGGGCAGTAGGGATTGAATCTCTTGTAAATGATGTGTATACCAAAACGGCCTTTCATTCTTGTAAGGGGGAATGCTAAACAACAAATTGCTTGGTGTGGCCTGCACTGTAGACAAGTTGTCGTTTTCAAATTAGTAATACTCAAGTCACTTGCACTAGCAGTGCTATCCAGCTGACATAAACTGTTAAAAAGCGAGTCTGGTTGGTAGGAAAAAAAAAATAGAAGAAAAAAGGACGAAGGTAAAAAAAGAGCCGATAGAAAAAAAGTTGAAAGGGTGAAAGTGAATTCACTAGCTGCTTTATGAGTGGGTATCATTGCTCTACCAGCACAAAGCTCAGGACCATACTGTTATATTCTTTGCATTGTTGTGGAATATGAATCTTATATTTTTGTCTTTGCTGCCTTTTCGACGGGAGATAAGATGGAACAGGAACAATTCCCACATTACATGTGATAAAATATTTTACAAGATAGCATAATCAATCAAACCATGTGGACAGAATGGCAAGTTAGATAACTGAATCAGATCATAGCATGAATTAATGCAGATAGTCCATGATAAGACATTGAAACTTGATCAAGAAATAAGAAATGAACGTTGATCACAAGGGTACCAAACTAGCAATGAAGTAGCAGCAGAAAAGCAAATGCAGATGCTCCTTTAAAACCTACTCATTCATTTAAATCATTCGAGATATCACAATGTTATTCTACAATAAAATGAGAAACCAGTTCATGAAATTCACTCAACTTCCTAGTAAACATTCAGTTCCCAACACTGCTCTGTACAAGTTATCAGCTCATCATCTCATAAATGCGGGGCAAATACATGAAACAAAAAGTGGAAAATACTCAGAACGTGTATACAGTATGAATTTTTATCACGAAGAAAACTTTTGCTATACTTAGTCATAACCTTCAATTAACAAAAATTATTCAAAAGGCTGGGTTGTTCATATCACAAATAAAGAGGAAAGCCGGACCGATCAACAGATGAAGGCTGTAAGGCACGAATTTTAACATCATACTTTCGACGTTTGGAATCATTGACTGACGATGAATCTGATCCATCTGATACAAGTGGATAAGCAGAAGCTCCATCATCATAAGCAATTCCAATTTGGTTACCGCATTTGCGACAAAGAAGTTTGGTTCTCCTACGGAAGAAGCACCATGAATTCTTTGACAAGTAGGGAATGCATTGAAATTCTTCAGCCTGAGTAAATCTGCTTTCATCAATGTCAAAGAAGGAGATGATTCCTCGCTTTATGGATTTCCCATATTTAGAGCCAATAGTTGAGGTGTTTCGATTAGAGGAGCTCAAGTTCAACTCATATCCACAAGAGCCACAGCTGCATCAATTATCTTTCATTATTCAGGTTGCAAAAGAATATCATCCTAGTAACCAAAAAGCACAAGAATACAGCAAAGAGTATTTTTTTTTTTAAAAGGCATAATAAATGTATATTCTCAAAATCTTATTTGTTAATGTTACTTAAAAAAGGTGAAGTTTACATAGTCTCTCTCTTGGAATTACTTCACCCCTCTATTTATCATTTAAAACAAGGTGAATATAGATCAGATTATCAGAAACTCTCTCTGTCTATTTGCTATACTTTCTGCCACAGTGATAAATTTTGTCTATGGATCAAAGCAGTGCATTTTTAGTGCGGCAAACAATTGAATTTCTACCACCTACTCCATTGATTTACTATAATCATCAAAACCACGGTTATTCAAATGATCCGATCAGCCAAATACATTTTCTACCACCTACTCCAGTGATCAATTAAGTAATATTGTCCCATTCTCTCTGTCTATTTGCTATCCTTTCTGCCACAGTGATAAATTTTGTCTATGGATCAAAGCAGAGCATTTTTAGTGCGGCAAACAATTGAATTTCTACCACCTACTCCATTGATTTACTACAAACATCAAAACCACAGTTATTCAAATGATCCGATCAGCCAAATGCATTTTCTACCACCTACTCCATTGATCAATTAAGTAATATTGTCCCATCAGTGCTTCGTTAAGCATTTGCAAGAGATGCTAAATGGGTAAAAACTAAAGTTGCATACGACAATAATTAGTAATTTCCAAAAAAAAAAATCACCAATTGAAGAAAGCTTGTTAATGAAAACAAGCAGCTAATACAGAATAAACATTAAATTAAGATTTCTTACACCAACATATAAATTCTAACACCCCATTCATAACTATCAAATTATGAAGGATAATGGTGCCAGACTTGACTTTCAAGATGAATAAATTCATGACAGGACGTATTGATCAACTGATACAATCCCACATGTAGTAGACAGTACCAATTCATTCATTAGGGTCCTCCTATTATCCACAAAATATATTTTGCTCCACATAAAAACCTGTCATATCATTGAAGCTGCAAACGTTATGGATTATGTTCTCTATCAATAACCCAAGAAAAGCATGATTCATAATTACAGAATTAGGAAATTTTTCTGATTCTCAAGTTTAGAGATGTCTTCGACTACCAGTCTCTTATTAAAAAATAAAAACACTATTTTCATCTGCGATCATTCTTCACAAGTTGATCAAGAACTGATATTGAACAAACTAAGAACAACCAAGTCAAGTTTTTCAAACAGACCTCAGCACGATAACAATTTATATTCATCTGATAGCAAAGTCCGATGAACCAATTGAAATCAAATAAATAGTGACTATAAAAACCCACAATAGGAAATCGATTTCTTTAATTTAAATCAATTACTTTCACAGGCCAACACGAACAAAGATTAATTAACACAAAATGGATCCTTGACTTTGCTGAGACAGATAAGGAGAGAGGCAGAAAACCTGTAGCTAACGTGTCTAATAGAAACAGAGGAAGAAGAAGAAGAGTGATGGAGATTCCCATTGAGGTAATTTTCCTTGTCAACAGCCGATTTCTCCATTTGAATAAACCCAATCAACAGCAAAGATCGCGGCTTTAACGGTAACCAACGCTGAATCTTGCAGAAAGTTAATCGAGGAAGAATTCTTCAGCAGCTTTAAGTGGGTTCGTGGCAAACGTGTCCCCACTGACCCGGGTCAGTAGCCACTCTAGTTCCCGTCAAATAGCTTCTACGGAGAGAGAAAGCTTTAGAGAGGAAAAGAGGTTTCACACAGCGAGGAAGAAGGTGAGAAGAATCGAATCATAGAAAAGAAGACGGAGGCTCCTCGACTGTCCTCTAATTACTCTCTTTTCTCATAAAAACAAAAATATTCTCACCCCTATTTCCACACGTTACACGTATTTAAATAAAAATAATATATTTATAAAATATAAATCCATAAATAAAAAAATAAAACTTTTTTTAAGGTTGAAAGAATTTTTTATTTATTAGAAGTTCTACAATATAATTAAGGTTAAAAGAATAAATTAGTTTTTAAATTTTAAATTTAGTGTAAATTTACACTTGAATTATATTTATAGAGCCAATTATCTCTCTTCAAATCTAATTGGTTTATATTTCTGATTTAAATGACCTAAGAGATTTACTGCTAAATCAAAATTAAAAAAATAACTTATTCTATACTATATAATTAATTATTAATTTATATTTATTATATAAATATTAAATTTATATTAATATTAATGCAGGGTGAAAAAAAAAAAAGTTGGAATTCTTTCAAATGCTCGCAAGTGAAATATCAATTACGAGTTCATTAAACAATTTCCATTTTAGTTGGATAGTTATAAAGAAAAAAAGCAATTATGGTAAAAATTACACGCGTCGTTGCTTAAGTTGTTAATGAAGAGATGAGAATCATGGTAAGGTTTGTTTGTTTGGCCATCATTTAGACTTATTGGACAGTTTGGATAACTATGATACCAAATTTGTCGGCCAACCACAGCATTTTCTCTTTAATGATATATATATATATATATATATATATATATATATATATATGGCATCCCGTTCGAAAAAAAAATTATTTAAAAATTTATAAAAAAATTTAAAATTTATTTTTGAAATACGAGAGATAACACTCTAAATTTCCATTACTGAAGAACTTTTGTATTATAAATACACCGTAGGCCGGCATTTTAAAACAATTACAGAATTAGAAGCATTAAAAAAAATATATTCTAATAAGGGGCGAAATGGAATGATAAGAATTATTTATCTTTCAATCCAAAGTTTTGAGATTGAGAATTATATTTTTATTCTAATTATATTGTTTTATGATAAGAAAATAATTAATTGGATGTTAACTACACTTGCAGTTGAATCTTGAAACATTCAAATCATACTAAAACTGTTAAACATTATAAACTTTTTTTAGTAAACTACAAAAACATTAATTTTTCTAGTTAATTAGATTCAAAAAGGAAAAAAAAAAGAAAAATTATGTCTGTATGGAGAAGATATGATATGGGTGAATATTCATTTTGATTAGTAGAGTAGTTGCAACCATTAATTATAGAGGAATTCTAAAGTATATTCTCTATAATTTATACTAGATATTTTAAAATTATTAGATTATCAATTTTTAATTTCATTCATTGATAATAAGTGATTGAGATTAAAAATTGATAATTCAATAATTTTAAAACACCCAATATAAATTATACTGGATATATGAATGAAATTATTGAAGTATGCAATCTAAACAAGTAGATATGGCTAATTATAAATAATATTAGTTTTTAAATTTAATTATTTTTTCTGATATATATATATATATCTCACTAATAGTTGTCAGCGGCACAAAAGCTCATACAATGCAAACTCACACCGACAATTTTTGATCCATGATTGCCATTTATTTGTAATTCCAACACCCTATATTCCCTCCTCATTGCCTGCAAATAGCCTTTATTTGTATTCTTCTATTTATTTATAAACTAACATAAAATAAAATAAAAATTAATTAACGTATTGACTACTTAATGATCAAGACAGTAAGTTCTTAAATTTAAATTTTTAATCCAACAAAAAACTATTATTTAAGTTTGAAAGGGAAATTACTGTTTATTCTGAGGTATTAGTATTTCTAAAGTTCAAAAATTATATAATTAATTATTTCTAATTTATTATATTTTACTAATATATTTTTTTTTGTTGGATTTTTTATCAAAAAATGTTAGAATATTTAACTTTAGAAAGTATTATTACAATATGTTAAATTTTATAAAGTAAATATTAATTTTCTTCTCGATTCTTTTAATAATATTAGTAAGAATTATTTTATCATTTCACTACATTCAAATATATTTATAACAAAAAATATATCTTGGAATATACTTTAGTTCAGTATATCTTAGGATACCTTGAAAATTCCTTACAAGTTTTTTGAATATACTTTAGAAATATCTCGAACATATCTTGGAAATATTTTGAATATACCTTAACAATAATTTGTAAATTCTTTAAATATATATTGAAAATACTTTTCGCCAAAAAGAAAAAGAAGAAGAAAAATAACGAATAGATTAAATAACATAATAATTTTCACCAATTTTTCCAACAAATTCTCTCGACAGTGAATAATTTCGTAAAATTAATGAACTAATGCACCTAAAACTTAATTGCTTTTCAAGCCATCCTCGACCGTCTCCATCACTTGATCGAAACTCGGCAATAACTGAAGAATGTTTTGAAAGAGTTCGGCACGTTGAACAAGATTTTAAATGTAAAGACTGATATCATCTTCCTCAGCCATTATTGGCTTCAGTGGAATATCACAAGGGCAAAAAGAAATAAGAAAACGAATGAAGAAATTAAACGAGAGCTTCTCTCATTTTGCTTTTGATGAGAAAAGAATTTTTTTCACGAGCTTTCCATTAACAGGTTTGTTTGCAATCCATTAGTATTTCATCGAGCGGTGCTGGTAGTGCTACTTCTTCATGTGATTAAATTGGAAAATAAAATATGACAAAAGATAAAATTGAAAATTGGATTTGATAAAAAAAAAATAAGTATTTTTTTAATTAAAAATTGGTTAATAGTATAACTTTTTGGGAATTTTTCATAAATAACAAAAAAAAAAAGAAAAATAATTACAATTTTACCTCTACTCAATGTTTTTTTCAATTTTACGGAAAAATACTTTTTATAATTACACCAACACTTCTTACATACCTTGGGTCTATATCGGAGATGCCTTGAGTATATATCGGAGATACCTTCAACCTAAAATAGTTGTAAACAAAAGTTATAAAATCCGGTATAACTTAAACATATTTTAGGTATATATTGGAAATACTTTTAACCTAAAACAGTGTAAACAAAAGTTATAAAACTTCGTTATATTTTGGGCATACCTTGGGTATATTTTGAGGATACTTTGAGCTTAAAACAGTTGTGAACAAAAGTTATAAAGTTCAGTATACCATGGATATATTTTGAGGATACCTTTGGCTTAAAACAGTTGTAAACAAATGTTATAAAAGTTTGGTATACCTTAGGCATACCTTGGATATATCTTAAGAATACATTTGTCTTAAAACAGTTGTAAACAAAGGCTATAAAGTTTGGTATACTTAGACATACATTGGGTATATCTTGAGAATACTTTCGGTATATGGACAACAATCTATAAAGTCTTGTATACTTTGGGTATACCTTAGGGATATCTTCGGGCTAAAACAGTTGTGAACAAATGCTATAAAGTTTGGTATACCTTGGGCATATCTTAGATATATCTTGAAAATATTTTCGGCATATAGACAACATTTTATAAAATTCAGTATACCTTGGGCCTAAAACAGTTGTGAACAAATGCTATAAAATTCGGTATACATTGGGTATATCAAAAATACTTTTGGCATATGGACAACAGTTTATAAAGTCTTGTATACTTTGCATAGTTTGGGTATATCTTAGGGATATCTTCGATCTAAAACAGTTGCGAACAAATGTTATAAAGTCTGAGATATCTTAAGGTATCTTGGAGATATCTTGAGGATACCTTCGGCTTAAAATAGTTGTAAACAAAAATTATAAAAGTTCAGTATACCTTGGGTATACCTTAGGTATATCTTGAAGATACATTCGACTTAAAAACAGTTGTGAATAAAAGCTATAAAGTTCAGTATATATGAACAAAGTCTATAAAGTCCAATATATATTGGGTATACCTTAAGGATATTTTCGACCTAAAACAGTTGTGAACAAAGACTGTAAACTGTTGTTCATATGCAGAAAGTTTGGGCATACCTTCAGCTTAAAACAACTATGAACAAATGTTATAAAGTTCGGTATACCTTGGCTATATCTTGGGCATATCTTAAGGATATCTTCGGCCTAAAACAGTTGTGAACAAAGACTGTAAACTGTTGTTCATATGCAGAAAGTTTGGGCATACCTTATGGATATCTTCTGCCTAAAATAGTTGTAAACAAATGCTATAAAGTTCGATATACCTTAGGTATTTCTTGAGAATACTTTCTGCATATGAACAACAATCTATAAAGTCCGGTATGCCTTGGGGATATCTTCAGCCTAAAACAGTTGTGAACAAATGCTATAAAGTTCAGTATAACTTGGATATATTTTGGGAATACCTTTGATATATGGACAACAGTCTATAAAGTTCGGTATATCTTGGTTATATATTGACGATAACTTCAACCTAAAAAAGTTGTAAACAAAAGATATAAAGTCTAGTATATTTTGGGTATATTTTTGAAGAATAAAAAATAATTGATGATTAATAAACAAATGTATACATTTTATACATTTTACCATGTCCACCAATTTTCAATAAACATCTAAACCTAACTATACAGCTTCGATTTTTCCCATTTATTTTGCTTAAAGCTCTTCTTCATTTTCTTCTTGGTATCTAAATTGCACATCCAAAAACTAAGGTGCTTTGGTTCTTTTGCTCTTATTGCGCTGAGTTTAACTCCAACGCAATATTACCGGTTTCAGAATTAGTAATTTGTAGAATCAAAAAATCTTATTTTACTTATTCATCTTCGTTTTCTTCGTGTTTTTCTTTCATCTTGGCTGATCTTTGCAAATAAAATGAGAAAGAAAAAATTTTCAATACAAATAAAATTTTACAAAACTGATGGTAAAACTGAAAAAAAAAAAATTTAGATAAATGGTAAAATTTCCTTTAATCTTTTTTATTTTCCCGTCAAAATTTCTAAGGCCCGTGAAAAAAGTACATGCTACACGCCATTTCTTAGATTAGTTACTTTCGAACGCTTCTTTCATATTGTTGACATTTGAACGTTTTCATTTCCCTTTTTAATTACCTCTTAGCCGTTTCTTTTATAATTTCAGAAACATTCCCAAAGGAAAGATGGTTTCATTTGGGCTGTTTCTGTATTTATCTCCTAACTAAATAGAAATGATACTGGGCTTTTCAAACCCAGGATTTTTTTTTTTAAATGTGCGAAATCAATGGAGAGAATAGTAGTAATTTTGTTGAAAAAAGTACAACAGGAGAAAATTTCTTACAAAGCAATTAACAAAGATTATCTAATTCTCTTCATCCTCATCGGTGATAAATTTGCCAGTTCCAGGATTCAAAGCAGCAACAAAGAAGAAAAGAACATTGAACAACACAAGAGGTTCTATTTCATTGATAGGAATTCCAGTCTCTATATTGAGTTGTGCTAATGCTCCTTTCCCTGTTACGATTTCTCCAATTAATGAAAAAGCAATTCCCAACTGAGCCAATCTCCCTACAAACAGCTCATTCGACTTTGTAAATCCAAACAGAGGACCTTCCAATTCAGAAAATCAAAATTGAATCATCAGTCTTAGTTCAAAAGTAGTGTTCAAATCAAAGAACGTGAAAGAAAATGGGATTACCTCCTTCTTTAAGACCCAAAGCTGCCCTTAAGCCTTTGCCAGGAGGGACAACTGCACCCTCCAGGCCAGTGGGTGGATCATCAATAAATTGGCCTCGGTCACCCAATCCTCCAATGGCTCCCAACAATGTGAAAAGAATGAAGAAAAGAAGAAGTGGTTCTGCTTCATAAATGGGAATTCCAGTTTCAAGATTCAACTGTGCTAGAATTCCTTTTCCTGTTACAGCTTCACCCAACAAGGATGCCTGCATTCTCCAAACATTTGTTACTATTGATAGAGAAACCCATACTGTATATATATAAACCATATATCAATAAATACAATTCACTTTTTCTAAAATTCAAATATTTCACAAATTTTATTGGACATAGAATTGGTTAGTAATTTTTCTTGTTATGCTACCTGGTAAGTGAAGTTATCACCCCCAAAGAACCTATCTATCTGCAAGCACTTCAGCAAATTCACACCATAATTTTCTCCGTTGTTTACTAATAACACAAGCAGGTCCAACTTTTAAGTTTATAATTAGACGCAAGGAAATTAAATTATGAAACAGTGTATCAAAAATTACTAATTAGAAAAATATTTGCTATAATTTCTGAAAGATAAGCTAAAGAGGAAGATGAAAAAAAAACTCACAGCAAATCCTAACATAGCAACACGTCCAACAAAGAGCTCATTCTGCTTAGTGAAACCAATTCCACCAGAAGTACCAAAGACACCATCTTCAACCTTTTTCTTGGGTTTTTCAACAGCCTACATATTAGGTAAAATTGAAAGAAACCCATTAACTAACTCGACAACTAAATAAATCTAACAACAACAATAAAATTAATTAATGACATATTTACCTTCTTAGGAGCAGCCTTAGTTCTTGATTTGAAAATGGCAAGAGTAGTAAACGTTTTATATGAAGAAGAGCTGCAACTAGAAAGTGGATTGAAAAAGAGAGAAGAGAACGGCTTAGGCCTAAGTCTTTCAACTTGAAATTGAAGTAAAGGGTCTCTCTTTAAATCAACCAAATGCCTAGTTGAAACACCAGACATGAACAACATGGTTTGAGCCATTGCTGGATTTTTCTTTTGCTTAGACGCTTCTGAGATATGATAATTGATGAGGTGAACTAGTGAAGTATAATAAAAGCAGCAGAGTGTTTTATATTTTCCAAGGTTGAGAGTGAGATTGTGGATGTGGTGTGCGAGCTAATGACAGGCAAATAAAGTAACCACGTCTTCTCTTGTACCTTTCCTTTCCCTTTGGATTTGTGATATTTGTTTGGCGTTCAACTACGGCAGATTTGCCCCTAATTTCATTTGGGTGTCCATATACATTTCTAAGGGTTAATAATATAAATATACCAAACCTTATTACTATATTGCAAATGGGTAATTAATCTTTTAATCATTTTGAAAATGTAGTTATGTAGAACTTAAATTCAATTGCCGGTATCAATAAAATAAAGTAACAGTTGAAAATTTGTTGACTGTATTTTTTTATTATCATATCATCTACTAGAATATAAATTCAGATTCTAAATTGCTGATATTTTTTAAAATATTGATACTAATTTATATGAAAGAAAAAGGTTTAGTATGAATATGTATCAATTATTAACCCAACATATGAATTAAAGTTCACTCATTAAAATTTTTTGTGGTGTGGTCACTTTCAGTGGCAAGAGAAGATAAAATTTAAGCAATATGTATAAATTATATCAGATGCAGTGCAGAAGCTTTCAGTCTTAAAAAGAAGACATGAAATGAATGTGTGAAGAGGAGGCAATGGACATTAACAAAAGACACTTGTCCGTAAAATTTTTTATCAGAACTAACACAAACAACAAAAATCCACACAGTCGTTGGAGATGTAAACCACACAGTCGCAAGAAATTACAAGGTGGAATCTACTAGAACTATTTCAACTTATATTAGACTGACATGATACCTCACTAAGAATGCTCACTAATTGGCACAATAGAATTTCAATGTGGGATATACCCTTGGGCCTTGCCAGTAAGGTTGGTTTGAACTCCAAGCCCTACTGAAACTTGGCCCAACAGTTATCTATAAATAAATTTTTTTTAAAATGCAAAAAAGCTCATGACATATTATAACAATACCTAAACTTAAATTTTTTAGCTAATTATATAGTACACCTGTACTTGTAGTGTACCTGATATTTACAATTATTAGATTTTCAATTTTTAATTTCAACCGTTAACCAATAATAATTGTGATTAAAAATTGAAAATTTAATAGTTCTAAATGTAAGGTGCACTACAAAAGCCCTCCAAATTTTTTTTTCAAAACTATCAAAATCATCAAAAAATATTACAAAAATATTTATATTCAAAAAATCATTACAAAATATATCAAAAAGTGAATATACGGTTTATCTTGGTATACTTTGATACAGTATCTTTAGAAATATTATGGTTAGGTATATCTTATAAATATTTTGGATATACTATTGGAAATTCTTTGAAAATATCTTGAGAATTCTTAAAAATTATCAGATATACATTAAAAATATCATGAGAATAATTTGAATATACATTAGAAATATTTTAAAAATACTTCAAATATATATTAGAAATATTTTAAATATATTTTGATTGAATTGTAAATTTTCACTTAAAAAGAAAAAGAAAAAAAATAGATGCCTCACTATAAAAAGAGGTTGAAAACCTACTTGGGTTATTCACAAATGTTAACTAATCACAATTGGTCATTGTTAATAATTGAGCTATGGACATAAATGCTGCCAAAAGAAACATGATTTCATATGCTCTCAATTGAATTTATGTGAATCAAACCCAACGGAACTTATTCGCGATGGTTCGAACCATTGTCGAACGTTTCCGCGAATACAAAGATCATAAAGTCATCTTCATCTGCACACGAATGCACACTTTAGGGCAATCGATTGGCATCAAGAAGGAGAATTTAGAGCAAAAAATAATTGCCACGAAATAGCAGAAGTGCAAAATTCAATGAAGTTGGTGAGAAATATAAGCATCAGATCTAGACCTAGTTTTCTAGTAAACAAAAAAGGATCAAAGCAGATGCTCAGTTGTATCCCAGAAGCTAAAGTGTTGCCGTTGGAAAAACTGACGTTGCCTTATAATTTGATTTTCTTAGATATGACAAGGATTTGAGTTTAGGATTTTCTTATTGTTTTGCTTTTTAATTTCTTCTCGAATCTTGAAACTTCTTCCAGCTTTTTGCAAAGATAATTTCAGTAATTTCTTTCGGCGAGTTAGCGGCTTATCCGTTGGAGAACGATAGCGGTAGTTGTTGTAGCGTATTGCAGATTCAACTGGATATTTTTGAAAAACTATTTAGTGAAATTGAAAAGAAATTAAAATATTAAATATAGGTCTTTAATGAAATTTCTTCTCTATAAATATATGAGACCCAATTACATTCTGAAGCAACTAAGGCCGCCCAATCATGTTGTTGAATTTGATGATCCGTCTGGTTGAGTGGTAACAGTCAATTTTTGGGACAGTCTAACTAAATTTACTGTTAATATTGATGGTTAGTAGCTGATTACTGCTAACTAACTGATGAAAGTTGACCGCTACCACTGAAAGAATAACAAATGAAATTGTTCAATCTGCCAAGTAATTATATATTTTCAGAAAAAAAAAAAAAGTAACTATATGAAAAGGAAATGTAAACTGATAGAGTTAATTTGAATCCACCTCCAAAGTTGATTCAGCAGTGCATTTTTCAGGAACACAGGCTGGAAAATCTTGAAAATGAAGGTCGAGCAAGTGTCAGAATATGTAAATGCAATGATGAGAGCAATAGGGTTCAAATATATAAGTTGCAACAGAAAGTATTTTTTCAAATAAAGAAAAGAAAACTGAACTGCATCTAAATTTAATTATTGCTTCATTTTGTCCATAATTTTACCTTATGTAATTTCTTTTTTTTTTTTTCAGAAATGAATTTGAGAGTCAAAATTTTATGTAATTTTATTTTAAACTTGGTGAATTATAATCTCAACTAGAATTCTATATGAAAATTTAAGAAATCTGATTATTGATATTTTCAAATTAATCTCTGTAAATATTTAGCTACACGTCTTCATTTTATGTTTAATTTAGCAAATATATTTTGCAACTCTTCCTGTTTAATTCAACAGACAATTTTCATTTTAGGATTCAACAGTATACAAAAGAGTATTTTAGAGCAACTCTAATAAATTATTTATTTGATTTACATTTTTAATTTCAAAAAATCATTTTATAAAAAGAGTCTTAAATGAATTATTTATCTTTAAAATTTAAAATATTGAGTAATTTTGATTCTTTATATTTAGAGCGCTAAACTCCATTATATATTATAATAGTAATCAATGTACATATATTTTTTATTTTTTTATTAGTATTTTTTTCAAATAATATTATTTTTTTATAATAAAAATTATTTATTTTTTTAATAAATATTAATTTATATGAAATAAAAAAAAATCTATTTGATTTTTAAAAATATTTTACTTATACAAGTTTTTGTAAAAAAACCAATTTTTTGCATCTTTGGATTCCGCAGTATACAGAGGAGTAATTTACAACTAAGTCCACCTAGTTTATCGTGTACTCCCCACCGTCGGATCTAAAATAGCGCAGATCTCATGATATCGCAATGTCAATGAGCTCTCTCTGAAGTGAGAGAGAGAGATGACTGGACGTGCGCTTTTATAGGATTTCTGCAATCCGCCATGGCAGAGACAGACAAAGAATTCTGTAATAAAAAAAAAAAAGGAAAAATTAATAGAAATGCTGAGACAAACACAGTTAAATTAAATCAGAGGACTTAAAATTCAAAGATAGAGAGCGTGTCTGTTTCATTTAAAAAATTCAAAAAAGTTTTTTTATTAAAGTGGTGATAAATTGACCAATTACTGTTCACCATCTAATATCTATTGCCGTTTGCTGCTGAAATCTTCATCCATGGGCGGGAATAAGACCAACCCATTTTCAAATCAACAATAAAAGAAAAATTGAATAAGTTAAAACAAAAAGGGGTAAAATTTTAACTTCCTTGCACCAAAAAGCTGAAAAGTATCTATTCTTATTCTTTTAACTTCATTTATTGAGTCTGCCTCTTTCAGTTCACTGCTCGGCTTTCACAGTCACATGCTCTTCTCCTTTTTATAATATGCAAAAAGAATAAGAGAGAGGTAAGAAATAAACTAGAAAGCAAGAAATAGAAACCCACATTATCTGCTTAACTTTGTTAGTAGTTATTGTTTGTTGGTATATCTGGATATTTATATTTGTACCGACATTCCACAGATTTATGCAGAGTTCCTTTTTTATTTTATTTTTTGGGGTTTTCTTTTTATTTATTGTGCTTCTGCAATCTTGAACCTATTATTTAGTCTCACATTTATAACTTAACTAGCTCCCATTTGATCTCGAGGTATTTTTTGCCTTCAGTCAAAGGTAATTTGATCTGGGTCTTTGTTCCTATGAATTATTTTAGTAATTTGAAATAGTTTACACGATTGTTGGACTCAAGTAGTTGATGAATTCCCGAGATTTGGGATTCTTTTGGACTAGGTATTCTGGGTTTTATGGGTCCGTCCTGTGGAACATATTTGGTGAATATATATCGTTTCATTGTCAATTTGTCACTGATGTGTGCTTTTCTACTTAGGACAGAGTTTTCTTTTCCGGAGATTTGGATGCTTTTCAATAGCTGGGCTGTTCCAATCCCTCCATTCTGTGGATATTTACTGCTATAGGTTTTCCAATTTTTATTCATCTTCTGCCATTTGGGTCCATTGAAGTGTATATCTTTAGTTTGTTGGAATTGGATGGTTATTGGGTGGATTTGAAGCAAAGCTGATAAAATGAGAAGACCAGTTACCTTTGTTGTTTAATTCTTGAGTTTGTTGAGTAAGGATAAGTATTTCTGGGCATTAAGGGGTTTGCCTGCTGCATCAACAATATTCAGTACAAATTTCTTCTGGGTATCTGCCATTATGCTCTGAGTATGTGTCTTTGTTTGTTCTGTGGTAACTGCATCTAATAGTGGGCAACTATGTGCAGACAAACATTCCTCGATGACATAGAGCCGGACAGCCTGGACTCCCAGATTTTGTGATGGAAAAGAGGAAATGGCTGTGGAAGAGGAAATCTTCAGAGAGGAGCCCCTGCGAAACTGAGAGTTCAGGATCAATATCTTCACACTCTGAGAGATTCTCTGATGAGCAGGTAAGCGGCTTCCACCCATGATGCCAAATTAGAAGTTTTACAATGGCTTTTAGCTTTATAATGTTATTTTTTTTCTCTCTACAAGTCTCTCGTATAAGCTTTTGGTATTCACTGAAATTTTAAAGAGACTGATGAATTAGATGGCTAGCTAGCTGTTGTTTTCTTCTTATATCAATAGTTTTTGTAATTAAGCTTTCTCTATTGGAAAATACTGCTATTTGAATAGATTATGAACAATTTGAAAGTCTGTAGACAATTCTTTGTTGGCTGTTCATTAATCAATTTCTTCTTCATTGTATGCTGATCTGTGAAGTGTGATAAAATGTCTTATTTCAAGTTTTTCTGTAGTCTGCAGAGTGCATTTATAGGCATCCTAAGGGTTTGAAGCATAATCTTTTGAATTTTTGCTTTGACTTGGACACATTTTTTTTCAAGTAACTGGTGCAGTTTTTTGCAATTGTGTTTGAGAATTGCTCTGAACAATATTATGAAATAAAGCTTCCGAAAACCGAACTTGGATGAAAATCATGGATTCTATGTACCATTATCAGAAATATAATATAGATATCAATGAATTAGCTCACAAATCCATATATGTTTGTTTTTAAAGACCCATAAATATCTTCACAGTGCGGACCCTTGGATTTGTCCTTATAAACTTATATATCCTTGTAGCTGTAGAGACTCGAATAGAAAAAAATAGCAATTCCTTCAACCTTCATGAGTAACAACTTTGTAAGTGGATACCAAAATGTTGTTTTTTTGATATAGTAAAAAAAAAAAAACAAAGAAGGAAAGGATATTTGGAATCTTCACATATTATATTCATTGCATTGCTATTTATATAACTAGAACATAACAAAAATTACATAAAATCTTCCTAATATCAAGCCATATCATATCATAATCTTCCTAATATCAAGTTAACAAACTAGAATAAAAAACAAACTCATAAGAATCAATTATTCAGCAAAATCATATTAGAAAGTATCTAAGACATATTCCAACAATCTACTCCTTATTTTAGGAATAAGCATTCGTGATTTATGGTTATGGGCATAGGCATGAGCATGGACATATGTTGGGCATGAGCATAGTTTTGTTTTTGTGGGCATGGACATGGTTATGGGGCATAGGTATGACATATTTGTCATAGGCATGGGCATGAACTTTTTTTTTTTTTTGGGCATGGTTTGTTGGGCTTATTTTTAAGAAGGCATCTCCTCCTGCTCTTTTGGCTTCATCTTGTTGATTTTTGCATATCATCTTCTCCAATGATCCAAGCTTGATAATGTCTTTTTTTTCTATATTTTCTATATGTTGTTTTTTTGATATAGTAAAAAAAACAAAGAAGGAAAGGATATTTAGAATCTTCACATATTTTATTCATTGCATTGCTATTTATCTAGCTGGAACATAACAAAAATTACATAAAATCTTCCTAATATCAAGCTATATTATATCATAATCTTCGTAATATCAAGCTAACAAACTAGAATAAAAAACAAACTCCTAAAAATCAATTATTCAGCAAAATCATATTTGAAAGCATCTAAGGCATATTCCAATGCAATCATTTGAATTAAGAGAACCACTGTGATATATTCTAAGATAAATTGATGCTCTGTGTAAAGGTGTGTTTCTGAGCAGAAAAATAGAGAATAAAGTTTTTCCTTTGAAAAGTATAACTGGGGCATTCAAACACTTCCATGAACTTTGAGATGCAATAGTCAATGTGATCCTTTTTCGCTGTACGTTTGGCAAGATGTGCTTGGCAAAAAACTTTCTATTCACTTACTCTATTTCTTAGCCAAAAATGAGGTGACACTTATTTTTCAATCTTCACTAGTGACAAGTACGATACGATCTATTTAGTTGACTTCTTTGCTTGACTTTCAATTTATATTGTTAATCCCTTATTTTTGCTCTGAATTTTGTTGATTTCATCCATTTTTTCACCATCCAAGCAGGATACCTTGAAGGCAGCATCACCTAGTGATGATACTCATTCTCCTGAAGTCACATCAAAGACTGCAGAAAGGGATGAAGATGTAAATGAAAGCGTTAAGAATTTAACAGAGAAGTTATCAGCTGCTCTTGTGAATGTTAGTGCCAAAGATGACTTGGTAAAGCAGCATGCCAAAGTCGCTGAAGAAGCTGTTGCAGGTATTTGGTAGATACCAATATCGAGGGCACTTTTTCTGCTATTTTCTTTGTATACTTTCATAATATAGCAATTTCATGCAATTAAGAAATTGGAATGCACTTGCCAAAAAAATTAGTTTATTTTAGTGGGCAGTTTACATGATGAGTGTTATTAACTAGGCATGCAATTCATACCTTATTCTATGCTCATATGTTTCCTTGCTAAAATTTTAGGCTGGGAAAAGGCTGAAAATGAAGTCTCAGCTCTGAAGAAAAAACTAGAAGCTGCAGTTCAGCAAAATTCTGCACTTGAAGATCGGGTGAGCCATCTTGATGGAGCCCTCAAAGAATGTGTAAGGCAGCTAAGACAGGCAAGAGAGGAGCAGGAAGAAAAGGTTCAAGAAGCTGTCGCAAGGAAAACACACGAATGGGAATCTGCCAAATCAGACCTTGAGAACCAGCTTCTCGAGCTGAAAGTGGAAGCAGAAATTGCCAAGTCAGAATGTCCTCAAATCGATCTGGATTTACTCCAGAAGCTGGAGTATTTGGAGAAAGATAATGCATCCTTGAAGCTTGAGCTCTTTTCTCTATCTGAGGAGCTAGAAGTGAGAGCAATTGAAAGGGACCTGAGTACCCAAGCAGCTGAAACAGCAAGCAAGCAACATCTGGAGAGCATAAAGAAAGTGGCAAAGCTTGAGGCTGAGTGTCGGAGGCTAAAAGCCTTGGCTTGCAAATCAACGTCACTTAATGATCATAAAACTTCTACTGCCTCCTCGATATATGTTGAATCTCTCACTGATGGTCAATCTGACAGTGGTGAGAGGCTTAATGCAGTGGATGTTGATACTCGCAAAGTGAGTTGCTTGGAGCTATACAAATGTGATCCATGTTGCTCAGACTCATGGGCCTCTGCATTGATTGCCAAGCTTGATCAATTCAAGATTGAAAAGACTATTAATCGAAATCTCCCATCATCATCAATTGAAATTGATCTCATGGATGATTTTCTTGAAATGGAACGACTTGCAGCCATGCCTGAGACTGAAAGTGGAATCCATCATTCAGAACCACAAGCCATTGCCAAACAATCCATTGATGCTGAAAGCTCATTAAGAGCTGAGCTTGAAGTTATGATTCATCGGACTGCTGATTTGGAAGAAAAGTTAAAGAAGATGGAAGGAGAAAAGGTTGAATTAGAAGACAAGTTAGAGAAGATACTCTTGGAGAGAACTGAAATGGAAATGACACTCACCATAAGTCAGGAAAAGAATGATGAACTGCAAATTCAGCTGAGGGAGGCTGAATTAAAGTTGGAGGAATTGCAACAGGAGTTATATATGGTGATTGAATCAAAGGAGCAAATTGAATCTCAACTTGTTGTCATGGAAGCTGAGGCTCGGACCATGGTGTCAAAGGTCAACTCATTTGAAGAAGAGGCTGTAAGGCAAAAGGCTCTGTCAGCAGAAATCGCAGCCAAGGGCAAGGCATTGGAAGAAGAACTCTCCAATAAGGTTGACTCATTAGAAGCAGAGGCAGAAAGGGAAAAGGCTCTGTCAGCAGAAATCACAGCCAAGTGCAAGGCATTGGAAGAGGAGCTCTCCAAAAAGGTTGACTCATTAGAAGCAGAGGCAGAAAGGGAAAAAGCTCTGTCAGCAGAAATCGCAGCCAAGTGCAAGGCATTGGAAGAAGAGCTCTCTGAAAAGAAACAGGAAGTTGAACTGCAAAAATCCAATAGCTCAAACAATGAACCAAAGATAAAGCAGGTAAATATTGAACTTCTCATGTTGCCTACATTACATGCTCATTTTGCACTGTCTTCTATAATGTATTTACTCACAATGTGTGTTAGAAAAAGAAATTGTATGTCCCACACATAATGAATGTGAAACTTGTCTGGCAGGAGGACCTAGATGCAGCTGCTGGGAAACTTGCTGAATGCCAGAAAACAATAGCATCCCTAGGGAAGCAGCTGAAATCTCTAGCAACCCTTGAGGACTTTTTGATTGACACTGGGAACCTAACAGGATCGTTGATACCAAAAGCTAGTGGAGAACCATGTAAGTTACATTCTAGTGAAATTTACTCCACTTCTTCAAGCATAGCCAGTGAGAATTCTGGTCCCTCAATAAATAGAAATGAAGGGCACTCGCCCCCTTCATTGACCACTTCTTCTGCTGCATCAAATCACATCAGTTCTGAGAAGAACCGAAATGGGTTTGCAAAATTTTTCTCCCGAAGCAAGAATGGAATACAACTAGAGATTTAGCAAAACAATTATAGGAAAGTAGAAAAGAAAATGTATTGATTGTAAAGACGGGGAATTCATTGGATGTTGATTAAATGCTGTTTAATCAACAGCAGTACTTGTATTTCTTGATTTCACATATTTGAATGATGTTTAGGGATTCTTTATTCTTGCAAAAGTTTCAAAGCTTTGATTTGGTATGCATCCCTGCATTGAAATTGCTTCTGTTGTGTTTAAGATTAGCATGTTTGAATTTTCATGGCATTTTGATAATCAAAATACTGATTTCAAGGCCAATGGATTTTACCTTACACGAATGTGCATTACAGCTGAACATGTAATTGAAAACAAAAACAGTTTGGGGTGAGAGAGGCTCGAACTCTCGACCTCAGGATAACTCAGAAGCTATGAGACCTACGCGCTAGCCAACTGCGCCACCACCCCTTACTGGTCACTATTAAACAAAGATATTATTATATCAATAAGAATACTAATGTCTTCAGATTGTGAAATTCTCAATTCAATTCAAGTTTAAAGTCTTTGCATAAATTACTCATAGTTGAGTCACAAATAATTTATCATAAAATAAATATACATAAACTATTTCGTGCAAGCAAAATGATTTACCACAAAAGAAGTATACTCTTATGCAATGCCTATTACTCCGAAAGTTTTTTTTTCCTTTATTTTTTGAAAAAAAAAATTGATAGAATAGATATATGTATTTATTATATCATACATATCATATGTAAACCTTGCTTTACGCTTTGAATATCAAAATTTGAAGAAATATCTCAAAAGGTTCCATGGTGTAGTGGTTAGCACTCTGGACTTTGAATCCAGCGACCTGGGTTCGACTCCCGGTGGGACCTGTTTACTGACATTCATTTTGGTCTATTTTGTATGAAAAAATTTAATAAATAAAAGAAAGATCAAAGAATTCAATAAACCTCATGCAGAGTTATAACTGAAGCTAATAAAACGAAAACTCATAAGGCCACTCGCTAAGCTCTGTGATTATGAATGAAACATCTGCATCTAACAAAGGAAAATATCTTAAAATTTATTTGATTTGGCTAATAGCCATCGGTTTGTACAACAGATTGAAAAGCAACCTATTTCCTTGAACACAGTTTACAAAGCTCCTTGTTCTCGTCGGAAACTACAGTAGCCTAAATGTAACTCAATCCACGAACATATTTAAATAAAAAAATTTCCAAGGGAAGAACAAATTAAGATAACACAGACAGACTCCTTTAATTTCATTACATATTCTCTTATTCACCATGACTATGACCGTCTTTGGGAGCATTTCTCTCCCTTCTGAAGGCATTAAAGAGATCAATGCCAAGACCTGCATTAAGCAAATTCATTCCAGCCATCCCAAACAAAGCAAGTGGCAATTCCACACCTTTTTCAAACTTGGGAGCATCTTTGAGTAGCTTGATGGTGATGAGAATGTGAGAAGCAGACCTTGCAAATATGAAAGTGACCCAATTAAGAATCCATTCTAACTTCACAATTTTGCTTTTAGCATCCCGAACACCAGCCATTCGTCGCACTTTCCTCACATGCAAGAAGATTGAATGCAGCTGTGTTATCAAAGAATTCAAACTTCAGAAATATAAAAACGCATTCGGTATGTGTTCAGCTGAGATTTCAAATGGACAAATTTTCTACTCTGCTGTCATGTTTCTGATTTTTGTCACAACTACATTATATCATAGGATTCCTTGAAAGAAGATAAAATCCTATAGAAAAAAATGTCAAGGCACAACTCATTAAGTGCAAATCCTTAGATGATAACAGTGTTGGGAGAAAATGATTTCTTATCAAAATGAAGCACGCATATAACTTGGGGCTAGCTCATCTTGGTGGTGGACATATATGATAAACCTTATATTCAGGATACAATAGTATACGCCATTATTTCAACCTATTGAAGCAATGCTTCGATCATCATATCGTGAATGATGAACCTCAACTAAAAGGTGTACAGTTTTCCATATCTAACAGATGTAATCCTCAAATTCGTTAACATTACTATATCCCTTTTTTTGAATTTTGTAATTGGTGAAAGGAAAAATTGGGGACACCTGATTAGTCTTGCTATGAAAAAGCAAAAAATTGAAGAAACAGCTATATTTAGATGAAGAAGAGTCTTCAAGAAATGTACCTCGCAAATAAGAGTGAGAATAAGGTAGTTGACTGTGCGATTTCGATACAAAGCCAGGGTAAAGCAAATAAGTAGTATCAGATGGTGCATGAGAATGGAAGGTATCAAACCACTGTATAATCTGTAAAGCAGCATATCCAACTGATCATATGCAAAATAACCACATGAGAAACACAAAGTGGGGTATGCCCACTGCCAAGTACCTCCAATGAGTTGTGAATGCTCAAACATCTCATTTGAACCATGTTTTAAACACTGATGAACTAAAAGGAATACCACTGCAAAGCAATCAGACATATACACCAAATTAATAACAATAATCTCAAGAAAATGCATGTAAAAACTGCTACAAAAAAGAAGTAACTGCATTTGCATCAGAAATTTCATTGATGCAAAATGAACATATGCATTTCTAGAACAATTTTCAGAATGCAATGATTTAAAAAATTGACCTAATTGGAGACAAGTTTGAATCCTTTATAGTATACCGACTCATTACCACGTGAAGAATGCAGCAAGAACCAGCCTGTGCAAAAAGACAGATCAACACATATAAAGGCTTGGCAAACAGTAATAGATATGCTCACTCTCTGAGGATAGTTCTGCACATTTTTTTGTTCTTTTCTTGCCAAGACTCCAATCTTTGTGGCACATCTGTTTCTATAGATACTCTAAAATGACATATTCTTGCAACTATTGTACTTATCATCTGTGAACATAATGAGTTTATACAACAGTGTTTCAATCCATCCTGACATCAAGCATTAATTTCAAGATGTCCATGCCAGAACCCTTTATGGTGATATAGTATGAGCTGATTATATGTGTCAAATTTGTATAAGATCAAAATGGACATCCAAACTATACCCTCAGGAAAAAAATCTTTCGGAATAACTCTAATTCTCGAAAATAATTGACCATAAATCATAATTAACAAGTGCTAAACCCTAAGAAGGTTTTCTTGCTAAACTACGTGTTTTATCTTTTTATTTTTTTTTAAAGAAAAAATGCTTGAATTCTGTTTAGGTTATACCACAAAACTGTTTTCAAGTTTTAACATGAAATCGTTGTTAAAATGCATATGCTAGCCTTCACAACATGTTTTTGTTCATTTAAAACCTTTAAACTCTGTTTAAAAATTTCAATACCTTCTACTGTATATTCTTCACTTCAGAATAGGAACTTCCTCTAGAGTATAAACCACAGCTGCATAAAATTTGAATATTATTTCACCTGAGATTGACTCTCTAATTCTGCAGCATGTTAATGATTTAATTTCATCTCTGAATTTCTTGCATACATTTCCTGCCCTAAATTATATTTATAGGGATAGAAAAATATGGAAGAATCAGAAGCTGCGAAGTAATCAAATCATACATCTGGCTGATAATAGCAAAAATAACAGTGACTCTAGATATTTTTGCATAGTAGGATCAAGGATGACTCAATTTCAAAGCAAGAATCAAACATATAGAAAGTTACCGACATGCCCAGTAAAGAAACAATCAAAATTAATTGGGAAAAGTGCATAAAAACACAATCGACCCAACCCAGATACAAAAGGGAACTAATAAAATAAAAAGTAAGGCAAGAGAAAACAGAGAATTAAGAACCTGAAACGGAGATAATGGTGGAGTGGAGAAGAGAAACAGAGGTATTAACAAAGAGAGCGTCACGAGAGACAAAAAATCGAATAACCCAGTTGGCTATCTGGAAAAAGGAACTCCCAGCTATGATCCAGAACAGCTCTCTGCGCTTGTTGAACAATATCTCAAACCAAACAGAGACAAACCACATAATAAGAGTGGCTAAAAAGAAGGTGGCTGCCCTGTTGCCGTTCCGATTAGGACTTGTTCTTGCCATTTGAAATTTCGAAGGGTCTCTAACACCCTGTAAAACAGAGAATGGGTGGAGCCAAATTACATGGCTGTGCTGATTTAAGTTTGTTGGTAATTGAGAAGGGATATTGAGAATTTAAGATTGCTTTTGTTACCCGCAAAAACCATTATTCTCTGTTTTCTACCGCTGCATTAAGACCCATGGACCTATAATCCGACCTAAATATGGGGCTCCGACCAAATAAAATCCAAATTTCCCAAATTGAGAAGGCCATAAATTTTTTTTTGTAATAATAATAATAATAAATACAAAAGCTACATCTAATTAAGATAGACTTGATTGATACTGTGAGAATAAGAAAATGTATTAAATTAGAATTTTTTTACTACCAATGTTAATGAAAATTTACTGCAGTCCAAATTTTACACCCTCAATCTATTTAGTTTCTAAAAGAAAAAAAAAATACAAAACTAAAACAAAAAAGATCTTTCAAAATTTAGTTATGCATTCTTAACTGCTTCATATTCTCATAATATTTTTCCTAATTTTTTGTTTTTTTCTATTGAAAAATGGATCCAAATTTTTTGTTTTTTTCTATTGAAAAATGGAAATTCATGAAACAAAAAACTGAAATATATGTTCGCTAAATTCCACACAATTTCTGCATTAGATTGCTAACTTTAAAAATTGAATTGATTACGAGCATTGAATAAATACCACCGTATCAATAAATACAAATAACTAAATAGAAAAAATCTTGTCTATGATTAGAGCATTAGAAAAATTAATTTATGTACCAAAAAAAGAAAAATTAATTTGAGAGAAAAGATGTAGCAGAAACACTTTATTTTCTACTAGGCTTCCGCAGCAATAATACAACTGAAAATAAGAAGTGCACAAGAGAGTTTGAGTTTGATAGATGAGCTTCAAATTGAGGCATTGATCAGCTTCAACACTAGAATAGGGACTTAATGGAAATAATAGTTTGGATCAAAGTCATAAAGAGAAGCAAGGCTGCAGCGATAGTTGCAGTTCCTCTCCAAGGATTGTTGAAATATACAAATCTGAGTGTGGCTTTCCAATGGTTCCAGCGGTTCTCATAATGCTGATTCAGCTTTTCATACAAATCAGCGTAACAACTTTTGAATTCAGTCATTTCCTTGCATAATTTGTTAATGAGATCCGCAAATA
>CATIWF010239338.1:0-11926 GCA_949630135.1 Balakata baccata | reverse complement strand
TTATTTTCAACTTCGGCTGCTTGCTTCATTTTGCCTATAAATAGGCTAAACAAAATGCAATGAATATAATCACAGGCGTGAAAAAAATTCTCTCTCTATTTTCATCCTTTCTTATTTTCTTCTTTATATATAATTTATTTTATCTGATTTTATAATAGGTATAATTGTAAAAGATGAAATTTAAAGCCTTAATTTTAAATTTGTACTTGTATATGTATTTGTGTGTTTAACCTTTTTCTAGTAGTATACAAATTTTGTTATTATCTCAAGATAAAATTGCTATTTTATTTAACTAGTTTTTGGATCGTGTTATAATTTTGATAAGTTAATTTAATTATTTTTATGTTGATTATATCAATTTTTTGTTTCTTTAATTATAATCAATGATAAAAGACTACTTTGATCTTAAAAATGGCTTCCAAATATAATTAAACATGTGTTTAATTTGGAATAATAATATTATATAATTAATATTTGATTATTTAACTCTTTATTCTATATTATGTAAGAATATTTTGTTTTGTTATTCTTATTAATTAATATTGATTCTAGTTCTTAAAGAATTATTATTACATACAGTTCTTGATAAACTTGTATTATAAAATATAGTTCTTGACAAACTAGTCTTAATTTCAGTTATTGAAAAACTAATTAATTAAATAACTAAGGTATAAATTTTTGAAGAATATGACCATAAGTTCTTGAAGAATTAAGTATCCTAAAATTTAGTATATCAATTTACTAAAGAATTAATATTTTTATGTTTCTGAATAACTAAATATATTATCTATAAGTCTTTAAAAGACATATACTAATTAATATATTATTTATTTTGTATAGACAACGTCGAATTTGACAAAATTCGAATTTGTGGCACTCGACATCACATGCAAGAATTATTTATCATGGATACTAGATGCCAAAATATATCTAGAAGCTCTGGGTCTTGGAAACACAATCAAAGAAGAAAATTAAGAATCTTAACAAAATTGCGCCAAAGCAATAATTTTTCTTCGTCATCATCTTTATAAAGGACTAAAACTTAAATATCTTACAGTTAAAGATTCATTAGTTTTTTGAAAAAATTTGAAAGAAAGATATGATCATCATAAATCGGTCATCCTTCAAAAGGCTCCTTATGAATGAATGCATTTACGATTGAAAGATTTCAAAACTGTAAGTGAATATAATTCTACAGTTTTCAGATTTAGTTCTAAATTGAAATTTTGTGGAGAAAATGTTATTGATCATGATATGTTATAAAAGACATTTACTACTTTTCATGCCTCAAATATGCTCTTACAACAACAATATCGAGAAAAAAGTTTTAAAAAATATTCTGAATTAATTTAATGTCTTCTTGTTGTTGAGTAAAATAATGAGCTCCTATTAAAAAATTATGAAACTTGTCCAACTGGTTATGCTCCATTCCCTGAACTGAATGAGATAATACATAATAATATTGGGTATGGATGAGGAAGAGAATGGAAAAATAATTATGATTGAGGATATGGCCGAGATTATGGCCGAAATTATAATAAAAACAATGATGGTGGTAGAAATAATAATGCATCTTTTCACAAAAAGTGGAAAAATCATGAAGAGAATAATAAATCAAAGCAAAATTCAGAAAATTAATGCTATCGATGTGGCATGAAATGACATTAGTCTCGTACTTATTGTACATCCAAGCATCTTAATGATCTCTATAGAGAGTCTTTGAAGAAAAAGACAAAAATATAGAAGCAAATTTGGCAGAAAAAGGTGATGATTTTGATGATCTCACACATTTAGATGTGTTGGATTTCTTTGAGAATCCTGAAGGAAAAATTGATCATTTGATCAGTGATGACAATATAAATACCTAAAAAATTATGTGATTCTTTTAGCTCATTAATTTGTTTTATGTTTTTCTTTTTTTTTAAACACTAGTTAAAATGTTTGTAATTTGTGTATTTTTGGAGTGATTGAATTATTACATTATTTTTTATAAATATATTTTTTTATTTTTTATGAAGATATTATGGATCATATTCAATCATTAATAAGATTAAAAGCAAATGACGCAGATTTATATCTTGTAAATAGTGCAACCACATACACTATATTAAAAGACAAGAAATATTTTTCTCACCTAACAAAGTGAGAAGCTTATGTTAATGCAATATCTGATAGCAAAAGAATAATTGAAGACTCTGGAAAAGCAAATATATTATTACCTGGAGGTACATATTTTTTTATTAAAAATGTATTATTCTCCCCAAAATTTTGCAAAAGTTTATTGAGTTTTAAAGATATTCGCCGAAATAGATATTATATTAAGACTACAAATGTGGAAAATATTGAATAACTCTATGTACAACCCTCGTAAAGGGTAAGAAATATGTATTGGAAAAATTACCTGCTTTTTTAATATCATATAGTTTTCTTATTTGGCATGATCAATTAGGACATCCTAGATCAACAATGATGCAGAAAATTATTGAAAGGTCATATGATCATCCATTAAAGAATCAAAAGATTCTTCAATCTAATAAATTTTCATATTTGGCTTACTTTCAAGGAAAGTTAATTATTAGACCTTCACCCACCAAAATTCAAAATAAATCACCTAAATTTTTGGAACACATACAAGGTGATATTTGTGGACCTATTCATCCACCATATGAACCATTTAAATATTTTATGATGTTAATAGATGCACCAATAAGATGGTCACATATATGTTTATTATCAACTCGAAATCTGGTATTTGCTAGATTACTTGCTCAATTAATTCAACTAAAAGCACAATTTACAGAATATGTTATTAAGACAATTCATCTTGATAATGTTGGTAAATTTATATCTAAAGCATTTAATGATTATTGCATATCAATTGGAATAACTATTGAACATCCTATAGCTTACGTTCATGCTCAAAATGGTCTAGCAGAATTGTTTATCAAACGTCTCTAGTTAATAGATAGACCATTGCTTATGAAAACAAACCTCCTAATTATTGCTTAAGGACATGTAATTTTATATGCATTAACTCTTATACGCATTAGGCCAATTAGTTATCATCAATTTTAACCATTACAATTTGTCTCTAGCCAAGAGCCAAATATTTTTCATTTGAAAATTTTTGAATGTGCTGTTTATATCCCAAATGACTCCCACATTGCACAAAAATGGAACCTCAAAAGAGATTGGGAATATACATTTGATATAAATCCCCCTCTATAATTAAATATCTTGAATCATTAACTGGAAATATTTTTACTGCAAGATTTAATGATTGTCATTTTAATAAAGCTCTATTTTCTAAATTGGGGGGAGAGAACAAGTAATTAGAGAAACAAATTATTTGGAATGAGTCATCATTAAATCATCTCGATCCTTATACAAAACAATATGAATTAGAAGTGTAAAGGATCATTCATTTGCAAAGTATAGCAAACCAATTGTCAGATGCATTTTGTGATCCAAAAAGAGTTACTAAATCTCATATACCAGTAGAAAATACTCCAATTAGAATTAATATCCCAGTAAGACAATATATCAATATTATAACAAATGAGTCCATAATATGCTAAAAGCATGGTAGGCCACCCAGTTCCAAGGATAAAAATTCCATAAAGAAAAGAGAACAAAATAAATAAAGTGACAATTCGAAAATTAATGATGCTCCCGGAGAGCCTATACTAAAAGATATAGATAAGAAAGTAACCCCAAAAGAGGTTAAAGTACATGAAAATAATGAGATCTCAATTAACTATGTCACCTCAGGAATGAGATGGGACCGAAATGAAACTGTTGTTAACAATATATTTTCATATGCAGTAGCAATTGATATTGCAAAGGAAAGTGAGGACATTGAACCTAAGTCTGTTAATAAATATCAATAACGAAATGATTGACTTAAATGGAAAGACAAAATACATGCAAAATTAAATTCATTAGAAAAATATCAAATCTTTGGACCCATTATTTTCACACATGAAAATATTAAGCCGATAGGCTATAAATGATTTTCACAAAGACCTAACATTGATTATGAAGAAACTTATTTTCCGGTTGTGGATACAATTACATTTAGATTTTTAATTAGTCTAGCAAATTTAGAAGGACTTCGTATGCATCTTATAGAAGTCGTTACAATTTATTTATATGGTCACTTGATAACTATATTTACATGAAAGTCTCTGAATGACTGAAAATGTCTGAAGCATGTAGTTCAAAATCTCGAAAAATATATTCAATTAAGCTACAAAAATCCTTATACGGACTAAAAAAATCTGGACAATGTGGTATAATCGTCTTAGTGAATATCTTTTAAAGAAAGGATATTCTAATAATCTAATTTGTTCATGTATCTTTATTAAGAGAATAAATTATGGCTTTGCTATAATTGTGATTTATATTGATGATCTAAATATCATTAGAACTCCTAAAAAGTTGACAGAAATAATAACTTGTTTAACAAATGAATTTGAAATAAAAGATTTAAGATAAATAAAATTTTGTCTCAGCCTGCAGATCGAACATTTATTTGGAATGATTTTTATTTATCAGTCAACTTATATTGAAAAAATATTAAAATATTTTAATATGGTTAAATCTCATCCAATGAGTTCTCCTATGATTGTTAGACATCTGGATGTAAAAAAGAACTTTTATGTAGTACATTAGATATGAATTTATTTTATCCACAAGACTTGAAGTCAGAATTAATTGGATTTGTATATGTTGGATATTTGTTTGATCCACATAAAGCTCGATCACAAATGAGTTACTTATTTACATATAGTGGCACTGCTATATTTTGGCGTTCTATTAAGCAAACTTTAATTGTCACGTCATCTAATCATGCTGAAATATTGACAATTCACGAAGCTAGTAAATAATGCATATGGTTGAGATTTATGATCCAACATATTAAAGAAAATGTGATATCCCATTTGATAAAAGAAGTCCAACAGTGCTATATAAAGATAATATTGCTTGTATTATACAACTCAAAGGAGGATACATTAAATAACGAAATACTTGTTTTATACTATTTCAATGTTTTCGAGTTGGTGAAGAACTATATCTTGCTAGTAAACTCACAGAGAATGTTATATCAGACATTGTATAATTAGCAAGATACATTAATGCTCTAATTGTATTAAGATATGATACTTATGGACCAAGTATTTCTAGACCACGTATTTCTTCACCATCTTTTTGAGGATGAGTTTTAGATGTCCATCAAATTCGATCTATTGATAATTTGACAGATTTATTTACAAAAGTACTTCCTACAACAATATTTGAGAACTTGGTGAATAAAATTAGAATATGCCAACTAAGAGATCTTTGTTATAAGTCATGTTTTTATAAGGGAGAGATTTTTATACATTGTACTCGTTTTTCCTTAGCTTAGCTTTTGTCCTATTGGGTTTTTCTAACAAGGTTTTTAATGAGTCTATGTTATAACACAAATTTTTCTACATGAATAATGTACTCTTTTCCTTCTCTAAAATTTTTCCCACGTGATTTTTCTTAATAAGGTTTTAACGAGGTATATTCTATGTAATAGACATTTAAGGGAGAATGTTGTGATAATGTTGAATTAATTGAAAAATTAGATATATATCATTATTTCTCTAAACTTTTTTTACACTTGTAAATAGTTCCACTGAAAGGGACCCAATGAAACGAACCCACTACCACTTTATGTCAAAATTAGCAGCCAAAGTTTTCAACTTCAGTTGCCAAGCCCCTGCTTCGTTTTGCCTATAAATAGGTTGAACAAAATGCAATGAATATATATAATCACAAGCGTGAAAAGATTTTCTCTCTCTATATTCTCTTTATCTTTATACTTTCTTATTATTATTTTTATATATAGTTTATTTTATCTAATTTTATAACAAAAACTATATTGTTTGCCTGCAATTTATACCACGCACCTGTGTGCACCTTACTACATACATCTAGGTGAGCTCACACGTGCATAATATTTTTTTCCTTCTTCTACAATTTCTTTCTTTTTCATCTTCATCTGTGATTTCTTTCTTTCTTCTTCTTCTTCTTCTTCTTTCTGTGATTTCTTTTTTCTTCTTCTTTTACGATTTTCTCAGAGATTTTTTTTTGTTTTTTTATTTTTCTTCTTATTATTCTATTCTTGCTGCAATTTGTTTTTATCTAATTCTTTTGTTCAATTGCAAATAGATGAATATATTCTTATTGAGAATACAATTTGTGAGATAGTAGAATTCTTTTTCTTCGTTTTCATATTGTTCTTCTAATATTGAATTTCTTTTATTATTATTATTATTATGTTCAATTTGTTTTTTTGTTATTCTTTATTCAATTGCAAATAATGTATCCACAGTTATAAAATAATGTGTCTACAGTTATTAAATAACGACTATGAGCATGTTAAGTAAATAATCAAACATAGATGAAAAGATGAAAGAAATTCATGAAAACGTATAATAAATATATAATTATAAAATAATATATCTACAGTTATTAAATAATAAATTTGAATCTAGTAAATAAATAATCAAAAGTTATAAAATAATGTATGTACAATTATTACATAATGAATCTACAAATATTAAATAATGAATATATATTTATTAAAATAATGAATCTACAGTTATAAAGTAATGTATCTAAATTTGGTAAGCAAATAATCAAACACAGATGAAAATATAAAAGAAATTTATGAAAACAGATAATGAATCTACAATTATAAAATAATGTATTTACATTTATTAAATAATGAATATGAAACTAGTATACAAATAATCAAACATACAAGAAAAGATAAAATTGATTCATGAAAACAAAATATAAATCTACAGTTATAAAATAATGTATCTACAATTATTAAATAATAAATTTACAGTTATTAAATAATAAATCTACAGTTATAAAATAATGTATCTACAGAAATATAAATTAATGTTATTGGTTCCGTACATGTGAATAGGCCTTTAGTGCACCTAGCACTATGCACTCAGGTACATGATATAATAACTCTTATTTGCACTAGATTTTTGAAACCCAACAAAATGGAGGCCCAAGCCCAAATATATAGTTGAAGTCCAAAATCCATAGTTAATTAAAGTCCATATTCATAAGACTCAGACAATTGGCAGGAAACGATTAAGGAAAAATCTCTGGAGAATAGGAGTATTATGATTCAGTTGATGAAAAGTGGTAGACTAAGGAGAAAAATATAGGTATAACGGCTATAATATCCTGGCACTATGCAAACACTTGGAGAGAAGTGGAGAAAGCGAAGGGAGTTACAGCTACAATGTATAGCAGTATTAGAAGTTAGAGAAAGTGGCAGAAAGGGATAGATCATGGCCAACAGTTATTTGTTCGGCCCTAGTGTTATAAAAAGAAGAAGCAACTACAGAGGAAAGGGAACCAACTCAAGACCAACAATAATCAATAACACTCAGCAAAATACTCAACAACAGTCGATTTCAATTCAATATTCCAACAATTTTTTTACTTCAGCATTAGTCTTGTTCTTAGCCTCCACTCTAATTACTTTAGCTTTATTCAGTTCCAGTGTAATTTATCAACAATATTTTTATTAGTAATATTATTTTCTCAAGTGATTGATTATCTGTTCAATTCATTTTTTTTCCAAAGTTTTGAATGCTCATTAGCCTAATTTTCTTTAATATTTTCGCTCATATTTTTCATTCTCTAGTAATCAAATTTAGGTATATTGTCAAGAAAATCTAAGGATCTACAGTTAATTGGTTAGAAGTCCAAGCGTAAATTTTATTTTAGTTTGGAAACATTTTAATTTTTTGGCACGCATTACGTATTTTTTATTTTTTTGCTACAACATAAAATTGGCACACTCGGAGGGATACGTTTTAGTTGCTACTACATGCCTATTGAAACTAGAAGTAAAAAAGCTAAGGAGTCTCAGTGCTCAGGATTTGTTGCTCCAATAGAAGAGCAGGAAGAAAGAGTTTCATACATTATGGAACAAATCGAGAAACTCATACTACCTTTACATGCTGAAGAGGAGAAAAGAAATAAGAGTCCATATGGACCAGGTAACACACGTACTAACTTTTTTTACTATTCTGACGTGTTCAAATCTTTGTTCAAGGAATTCAATAACCATTTTTCAAGAGCTTGAAGCCTGCATGACTGAACACCTAAGTCAAATAATTGAACAAGCAAAGAAATAGACTAGAGCCACTATTGAAGAGACGTCAATCCATCTCATAGGAGAAATCGGTGGCTAACCTTGTCCCTAAGCAACCATCTGATGAAGTCAGGGGGCATCACTCTGGGATCAACAATAGTGAAGCAAGTGACTTCGACTACATACAATTTCAATCTGAGGCAAGGTACACTCCTCACCTCAGAGAAAAACATACTTTAGGCACTGGAGCTGAAGGCTACACCAGTGCTACTAACCCTGACAAGCAACCTGGAGTCTATACGGAACTACTGCTCCTCACAAGAGGCTCAGAGACAGCTCACATATGCTCTATAGATTAGGTATGAATAGGGAAAAATAACCTCTTTTACCTTTAATGCAGGTATACTCACCAACACCCATACCCACACACAGTACTAGCGCCTGCACCAATAAACTTGGAGGTATTGAGGGAGGCAGTTTAAGATCTATATGGGCCTTAAACAAATAGGCTGCCCTAAATTTCACAAGCCACTGATGATAGGAAAGATTGGTAAGTAGTCTCTAGCTTTATCTGATTTCTCACTAATCTATTTCCCTTAGAAATATGTGAAAGGGTAGGCTCTAGTAGGTTTTCTAGAGGATCACCCATCTTTAGAAGTTCAAATAGGAAAAGAAACACCATTGGAGATTTTTGTGACTAAAGCCCAGCCTTGGCCATTGAAGTTCGACAGTTCCAGCGCAAATGCATCAACTAGTGCAAGAGTTGTAATCACATCTCTAAGTGAAACCAAGATAACTTTCTCATTCAACCTAGCCTTTGGATGCACAAATAATCTAGCAGAGTATGAAGCCCTAATCATTGGGTTAGAAATCTTGCTAGAGCTTGGAGCAAAAAGTGTGAAAATGATTAGTGATCCTCCGTTGGTCATCAAGCTAATAACAAAAGAGTACAAATGCAACAATTTTATGTTAATTCCTTATGTTGCTACTGCTATTAAGTTAATTAATTCCTTTCATACCGTTAGATTTGAACCTATACGTAGAGATTTAAATGTGAGAGCTAATGAATTGGCCCAGATTGCATCAAGTATAAAGATGGGAGAGGAATTAAAGCAGCAGTTTATTGTCATAGAGAAAAAGTCTCATCCTTAAATAACCGAGAGAGGAATCACTAATATTGCTGGAGATTGGAAAGTATAAGGGAAAAGGTACTTATCATTCTCTGATACCATAGAGGAATGAGTCTGTAGAGCTCATCAAGTAGGAATTACGATGAGCGGTTGATTAGGAGATACAACTATTATTAGCTGACCATACTAAAAGACTGCATCACTTATTTCAAAGGTTGCTAGTAGTGTCTAAAATATAAGAGTATTTAGAGAACTCCGGCAATAAAGCTACATTCAATTGTGAAACTATGGGCATTTTGAGGATAGGCCATAAAACTGAAGAGCAAGATTCACCCAGTATCGTCCAAAGGCCACAGCTTCATCCTAATGGCTATAGATTACTTCACCAAGTGGGTGGAAGCAGTTCCATTGAAGAAGACAGAGTAAAAGGATGTCATTCAGTTCATTAAGGAGCATGTTATTCATAGATCTGGCATTCCTCAGACAATTACTGTCGATTAAGGGACTATGTTCACTGATGAGGAAATGAAAGACTTTGTAGATGATTATGGTATCAAGCTTATCAATTCAACGCCATTCTATACTTAAGCAAATAGACAAGCAAAGGCTTCTAATAAGGTGCTTATCAGAATCTTGGGGAAGATGCTAGAGGACAATCCTAGAGATTGGCACCAAATCCTATCTGAGACTCTATAGGCATATAGAAAGAGAAGCTCAACTCCAGTAAGTCAATTTTCACTAACTTATGGTCATAATGCAGTAAGTCCTATAGAGGTGGTCATCCCATCTTTGAGAGTGACCAGACAGAATGATCTAACTCATGATGAACACACCACTGCCATGATGATGGAATTAGAGCTTGCCGATGAAGAGAGGCTCCAGGCATACACTGACATACAAGTGTAAAAAATTGTTAGAACTTGTAATAAGAGAATCAAGAATACAAAGTTTTAAGTTGGAGACCTAGCGTGGAAGGTGATACTACCCATTGGCACTAAAGGCACAGAGTTTAGCAAGTGGTCACCTAACTGGGAAGGCCCTTTCAAAGTTCATTAAGTACTTCCTAGAAATGCCTATTGGCTATCTACTTTATAGGGAGAACTTCACATAATTTACATTAATGGCAAGTACTTGAGGAGATATTTCCCAAACATGTGAGAGATGATAGATTCAACAGCAAAAGAAGCAGAAAATGGGCTAATCCAAACGGCCTCTTTAGTTGCTCTCTAGGAACAGAAAAGAAAGGTATTAAGCTAAATATTTTTTATTTGTTAGTAGGCCTAAAGGCCACTATATCAACAAACAAAATATTTTATCTTATTTTGTACCTACAAAAATGTAGGCCCTAAGACCACTCTTCTTTTATCCTAATTCATATGTCTTATAAAGATCTAATCACACAACATACCTAAAGGTAGGCCTAGTGCCACCTTGATCAACTAATGCAAATGCATGGTTGTGGTGCCTACTATTCTTGCAATCAATGATCTCAATCTCAATCAGTCATCAAACATTAGAGAGCTAGGCTCTGTGCCACCTTAATTCATCAATGCAAATGCATGACTGTGGTTCCTTCTGTGCTAGTGTTCAATGATTCCATCATCAATTCAACATGTCAACACAAAACATATCAAGCTTACTCCTTGGGCCACAATAAACAACAATAATACTCAAAATAGCAAATAAGGATCATTATCAATATCAACCAGAAGAGAGGAATTTGAGACATTACCTTGAAGAGAGCTACTGAAGAGCTGGTGCTACTCAGTGATAGTTGCTGAACCAGTAGCTCTTACCGGTAACTGATACTATCATCAGTAGTAGTTGTCATCATTAGCTAATGCTTGGCTATTCTTCACATTCAACAGCAGCTGATGCTTGTTTTATTTCAACAGCTGCACTACAACATTCTCTACAATGAATACTCACTAGTCACCTGTAGGACATAGTGAATTCTAAACATTCCCTAAGGCCGAATTCTCCACTAGGGATTCAGGCTAAAAATTTTTCTTTTCATCATCTATTACTAAGCAAAGCCAAAATTTACAAATTTCAATCTATAGCAAATTCATCTCAACCTAGAGACTAAGCAGACATCAAACAAAATTCATTTCTATTTAATAGAAAAATTTTATTACACCCATTCCCTAGGCTGAATTAACTAGATTCAAGCCAAAAAATATTCCTTTTCAACACCTATTACCCATCAATGCCAAAATTTGCAAATTTCAAGTCATAGCACATTTATTTCAACTTAGAGACTAAGCAAGTATCAGGTAAATTCATCCTATTTCTTCAAGTAAATATCATCATACTCATTCCCTATGCCATATTAATTATTTTCAGTCTGAAATTTATCTTAAGCCAATTCAAGGGAATTTCTCTACCAAGGAAAATTCTAACCCTATCACACAACAAACTTAGAGCACAAGTGTAAAGTTAATAAGGCTAGAGAGTTCATTAATGAAGCCTCACCATATCCATTGCATAGGCTAAATCAAACTTGTTCATGCCAAAATTCATCACAAACAAGTTCAGAAAATTTTCTTTGCTAAGTAAAAATCTAGCAAACATCTCTAAGCACAAGTGTAGTGTCAAGAAAGCTAGAGAGTTGGAATTATCTATAAATGTCATT
>CATIWF010239320.1:0-10872 GCA_949630135.1 Balakata baccata | reverse complement strand
TGAATATTTCTATATCTATTTTATAATAATCAAATCTCATAAAAGAAATCAATAATTAAGAGTTTTAAGGTAAATTTTTTATTTTTACACTTAGTAATTTTTTTTAGGATTTGTTGTAATTTATTTATTTATTTGTTTATCAATTATTATGTCAAGAGAGTAGAAATTTATTGTTTTGTCTAAAATAAGAGAGTGAAAATTATTTATTTCAATTTTTTTTCTTATTTTTATAACTATTTGAATTATTTATTATGTAAAGAGTTGTAGTTGTTAATAATTTAATTGCAGTTAGCTACTTTTGTTCATAATTTTTAATTTCTTTCAATTTTTCTTAGATAATGGAATGATATTATGATAGCTATTGTAGAGTCAAAATTTTTATCAATCAATACACTTTTGTTGTTCAAGAATAATCAACGCTTAATAATATTGAGATAAGTAATCTAGGACCACAACCTAACATAATAAGCTATCCACCTAACTTAAATGAAAAAGTTTTTAGAGCTTACTTATTAAAAGGTTTATATCAACCACGTGAGTATAATTTTCTTCAAAAAATATATAGAAATCAAACATTCAAATGCTAATATATTGATTTAATTAACATTGTTACTCATTTATAATTTTATTTTAGAATATATGTATGTTATTTTATTAAAATACTCTAAGTACAATTCCTATCTCCGTCACTGGTTATGTTAGTCATGTTTATTTACACTCCAGGACTGATACTTTGTTATTTTTGTATAATTTTCGTCAAAGAGTCAGTTTGATAGGTCTAAAAAGTAATTTAACTGCAGACAAGTTAAATACAAGAGATAGACCCACCAACCTTCTTTACGAAAATTTTGTTGTACGATTGCAATAATCTGTATAGGTTAGAAATACAAGAACCAAGAACTCATATATATCATTGATGCCCTTTTGGAGGCAACAAGAGGTTCCAATGCATTTCATATTTGTTTCCTTCCTATAGTTTTCTTCATTTGATTAGTGGATCAAGCTCAAATTCCAGAAATTGCATTAAAAGGTAGACAAGATTTTGGGAGACGTCATAAATGACCACAGTGATGAAGCTAAAAATTTGAGTCAGGATGTCCAATTAGAAAAGTATAAATATAAAATAATATTGATCAACTAATTATTGACATGACAATTGATAGTTAAATAAATTATAATAAATCTATAAAAAAAATATAAAGTGTAAATATAAAGAATTTATCTTAAAACTCTTTACTATTGATTTTTTCTATGAAAACTTTATGAAGAAAGTAAGTATTGAATATATAGTAAAAATAAAGTGAAAAATATAAAAATATAGATAGTTGTTCAAAATAAAATGATAGATATATGTTTTTCTTAAAAAAATACCGAATTTACTATAAATTACCCTTGAAACTTTTAAAATTTTTAGGAAGCCCAATGCCTCTCTTGGCACCAACATGCCTCCGTCCCTGAATGAGCAGAGTCAATAGGGATATGTGCACAAGAATGGTGATAATCAAATTGAAGTTGACAAGTTTCTAGATGTTCTTTTAGATATGCAGGAAAATGGAAATCTGCAAGTGCCTTTAACTAGGAAAAAAATCAAAGAAACCATGTCGCTATCAGTTTATTTTTTACAATTGTTTGGTTGTTGAGAAAGTGAAAGAAAATGTGTTTGATTATATTATTTTGGTAGTTGAGAAAGTGTGGAAAAATGATAAAAAAAAATAAAAAAAAATTTATGTGGGATCTATTTTACACACATGGAAATTATAGGTTAAAATTTATAGTTTTTTTCATATGATTAGTGGGATCATACTCAAATTTCAGAAAGCATATGATACATCAGGTCTCATACATATGATAGCATATATGATTGATCCGATAGCAAATACATATGGAATAAAACTCATACGAATTCTCTCATCTTATATCTTTGGACATATAGATTTTGATAGGATAATCACATAGGTCATGGGAATGAAATAAAAAAAATGGTAGTTTTCTTCATGTGATTAGTGGGATCAAGCTCAAAATCCAGTAATTGCATTCAAAGGTAGACAAGATTTTGGGAGACATCATAAATGAACATACTAACGGAACCAAAAATTTGAGTTAGGATATCCAACTAGAAAAGTATAAATATAAAATAATATTGATCAACTAATTATTAATATGACAATTGATAATTAAATAAATTATAATAAATCTATAAAAAAAATATAAAGTTTAAATATAAAGAATTTATCTTAAAACTTTTTACTATTGATTTTTTCTATGAAAACTTTATGAAGAAAGGGTATAAGTAAAAATAGTATTGAATATATAGTAAAAATAAAGCGAAAAATATAAACATTTAGATAGTTGTTCAAAATAAAATGATAGATATATAATTTTTTTAAAATACCAAATTTACTAAATTACCCTTGAAACTCTTAAAATTTCCAGTGCGGCCCAATGCCCCTCTTGGCACCAACGTGCCTCCATCCCTAAATGAGCATAGAGTCAATAGGGATATGTGCACAAGAATGGTGATAATCAAATTGAAGTCAACAAGTTTCTAGATGTTCTTTTAGATATGCAGGAAAATGGAAATCTGCAGGTGCCTTTAACCAGGAAAAACATCAAAAAAACCATTTCGCTAGCAGTTTACACAATTGTTTGGTTGCTGAGAAAGTGAAAGAAAGTGTTTGATTATATTATTTTGGTTGTTGAGAAAGTGTGAAAAAATGATTAAACAAAAAAGAAAAAATTTTTTGTGGGATTTATTTTACACATGGAAATTATAGGTTGAAATATTTTTTTTGCTACTAAAGTTAACGGATTTAGGTGGGGGAGATTTTCTATTACAAAATCAAATTACATGAAATTTTCTGTTACATATTGCATCTCAGGTATTGAATTAATACATGTCAAATAGTTAGGTAAAAATTACCCTAAACAAAAAATACATGAGTAATAGTTTTTTATTTTTATTTTTGTGAAACAGATGTCCTATTTAAAATCTTATCAGTATTATTTAAAAAAAAAAAAGAGCTTCCAATTTGAATGCTTAAAAAATTTTATATATTTGTAAATTAGTTTATATATATATATATATTAAGCAGATATTTTTTTTCTTGATTGTGACGTTCATGACAGATATGTGTGTGAAATTAGCCGTGGCCAAATTTAGTAGAAGAAGCTATGAAAGTGCTGCCAAACTTCCCAGCAGCTGAAAGGATTCTTCTTAAAAGTAAAGTCAACGTATAATTTTTTGTTGAAGAATTGATTTCCCAGAATTGTTGCTCCAACATTCTATGAAGCTGTGACCATTTTGGATTAGCTGAAAGAGATTTGAATCCTCCTTGTTAATTAGTAGGATTCTAAGATATTTTAGCAAAACAAATAATTTTACCCTTATATTTTTTCGAAAATTGTTTAATTAGACCTCTATAGTATTATATCATTATTTTGAACTCTTGTACTATTATTCAACTATTTATTGCATTATTTTTAATATTTTGTTAAAAGGAAAACATTAATCCAACGTTAATATGCTATATAAAATTAATTATTTGTATACATATAATTATGAAATTATTTCAACAAAATTAAATATTGTTAATAAGAAACTTGTTATACAAATATTTTTTTTTTACAAGAGATCCAACTGTTTATTAATGCCACTAAACTAATATTTATTGATTTGATTATACTAATTTTTTTTGTTTTAAAAATTAAATATGTTAATCATGATAGATTATATAGAATGAATTATGTATAGATGTAATTTATAATAATATTAATTTAGCTTTTAAAAAATATCAAAGAAGAAATATTAATTGTACAAAAGCTCAATAATATGAATAAAATTACAATAACTCAGTTAAGATTGATAAAATATTGGTTTTGCTCTTTTTCGGGAGCAACATTGCGGCCCTCAGTGGTCCCCGGATGGCTTTACTAATCAATGGCCATGCATCCATTCAACAGGAAAAAAAAAAAAGAAAAAAAAAAAGAAAGAAAAGACTGACCGTAACAAAATTGTATTCAACAAGACTGGATAATCTTCTGTTTGAAATATTCAATATAGATATTATTATTAATAAAATATTTATTTTTAGTGCACGCAATTGAAAATTTTATATTTATTTGATTTATACGTCAAAGAATAAATCTGAAATACACAATAAATTTTAATTTATATAGTGACGGAACTTAATTCTAAATTTTTTTCTTTGAAAGAACTTGACTTCAAATTTTAGGAGACAAAATTTTAGATCATAACCTTTCATGGGCTTGTAAAGTTCTGCTTCTAGTGAGATGAAGTGATTGGATGGAAAAATAGAAATGTATATCTCTTTCTAGAATGGTAGTTTCTGGTATAGGCTATCATAGTTAACACCAGTGATTATAGTGGTAGAGATTTCAATTAAACTAGCACTCATAAGATTTTCTGGACAAACAAAACATAAGATCTTGTTATATATATATATATAAAAGCAAGCATATTAAACATTTAGAAAAGTATCTTGAATACAATATTTGTAATTAAATTGGAATAATTTGTTGCACAACCAAAACTCATTCAACAAACAAGTCAAATTGGGAAAAAAAAAGCTATAAATTAAATGAGTCAACAAAGCATTTTTAACTTTGTAAGAGATTTTTTTTTTTTTAAATATCTTCTTTATTTTAAAGATTGAGCATTCTATAAAAAAGATTTTTAGTACATTCTTTATTTTTAAAATTTAGATTAGAAAAACAAAAATTAATTACATAAATACTGCGACCTAGGGTTTCTCCACCGCTAGAGCTAGCTTTCTAAGCTTTTACTAAGTTTTTCGATCGGAAATCTTTGTTTTCTGTGTTGCTTTTTCATTCCCATTGTTTTATCTAGATTTTAGTTTGGGTTGTCTCTTTTGCAGGTCCTTTTTGGTTTCAATTAGGGTTGTCAGCAGTTGGAGCAAGTATGACGCATAAACTAGAATCCCTATGGAATAAGTTTTCACTTACTAAAAAGGAAGATGAAGCTGTTGATATTGGGTTTGTGGATAATGATGACGTGATAAGAAACGTGAACGCTGCCTGGTTGGTCATGATAGGAAAAACAACCGATAAACATGTCAAAATAATAATCTAAGCCACGAAAATAAGAGAGAATACAAATTTACATAGTTCGGCCTTGATTTGCCTATGTCCACGAAGAGTAACTAATTCTTCATGAGAAAAATAAAATATTACAATACAATAGAATTGAATTTTCATTGAATTGGTCAAATTCAAACCCACAATTTATTGTATTTTCTCCTCATATAAATTAGAAGAATAACTCTTATTTCTCTAGAACTTCTAAGAAAAACTTCAAAATTCCTAAAGGTGTTTCCCTAAGCCCTTTGAATGTTTCCCACACTTAGAATACCTAAGTAAAAACTAAAATTTATAAATTCTCAAGTTGCTCTTATATTTGTTCTCTTTGTTTCATGCCTTAAAAGTCTTGATCTGCTTATATTTATAGGCTGTCTAAATTTGTCAATCAAGAATAGGAATATCATTCCAATTAGGAATACTTATCTAATTAGAAATACATTTTCCAATCCAAGTCTTAATGACTTATCCTAATCCAAATCTAACTTGAATTTCCACAATTTAAAAATCAATTCCAACAAATTTTCACTTTGATTTTTGAATTGCAATAACCTTATTGGCCTAAATTCCTCAACTACAGATATCCGAATCAAAACTTAGTCCTACACCCTGATTTTAAACACTGTCAATATACCATATGTAGTTGAAACCGGTCGATGGCACTAGGTTCCATCCATTTAAAACTATCTATATCTTGGAAACTATTCATGCTTGCAACTCATTTCCAACTGGTATTTGAGGTCTTCATTGTACTACCAATTAGATTATATACCCTTCAATGCAAATTTTCTTTTATCAGGACCATACAACCTTGAGTACCCCTTAGAATTTTACCTTTAGCGTTGTAACTAAAACCCTTGAAATCTAACACAATCAAAGAAATTAAATTGTTGCACATCTTTAAAATGTATGCCATGTCCTCCAAAGTCATCACTACTTCATTATACATTTTGATTTCACACTTCCAACACACATGACTTTATAATTATTACTCAATTTTAAGGTACTAGTCAACCCTTCTTGGAGTGTATCAAAATAATCCCTTCCAGAGAAAATATGAGAAACACAACAAGAATCTAAAAGCCAACCATCACAAGAAGATTCATTCTTCCCTTGGGTGATTACATGACATCATCATCCCAAAGTGATTACATGGGTATCTTCATCATCCCAAGCAAGAGAAACTAAATTATTCTCTTCATCCTGTTTCTTGCCCTTCTGACAATCCTTTTTGAAATGTCCATACTCTTTGTATCTGAAGCATTGAATATCATTAAATTTCTTGACTTTTTATCTAGATCTACCTTGCTTAGATCCCCTTTTAGCATTAGCTCACTCTCTCTGACTCATACCTTGAGAAACCAATATCTCACCATCTATATCCTCACTTTTGGCTTTCCTTCGAATTTTAAGAGATACCAATTATGTTTGAACAAAATTCAAAGTCAAAGAATCTTTTTCCTCAATTAACGAGTCAATAAAATTCTCATAAGAGTTAGGGAATGAGGAAAAAAGCATTAGCTCCTTATCTTCTTTCTTAATCTTAACATCAATTTTCTATAATTGATATAAGATTCCAGTGAATTCATTCATATGTTCCACCAGATTCTTGCCTTTCACCATCCTTGGCCTATATAGTTTCCATTTTAGATGCAAATTATTGGTCAAACTTTTAGCCAAATAAAATTTTTCCAGTTTGTCCCAAATTGCCGCATCAGAATTCTCCTCAATAACATTATTTATGTTGTTATTACCAATGCAAAGACATATCGTACTAACACATCTTTCCTTGAGCTCTTCCCAATTTCATAGCTCATTTTTTTGGCTTTCCTTTCTCATTTCCTTTAACGCTTTTGCTAAACCTTGTTGAACTAGGAGATCCTTGACTATTCTTTGCCAAATAGTGAAACTATTTTTTCCATCATACTTATCTACTGTAAAAAGTGATGATGAATTGCCCAAATGTTTATTGAATATTAATCGATACCGGCTCTGATATCACTTGTTGGAAAAAACAACTGATAAGCACATCACAATAATAATCCAAGCCAAGAAAATAAGAGAGAACACAAAATTTACATGATTTGGTCTTGATTGCCTACGTGCATAGAGAGTAACATATTCTCACTATATGAGAAAAATAAAATATTACAATACAATAGAATCGAATCTCCCTTGAGTTGATCAAACTCATACCCATAATTTATTGTATTTCATCTCTCACATAAACTAGAAGAATAGCTCTCACTTCTCTAGAACCTCTAGAGAAAATTCCTAAAGCTACCAAAGGTGTTTCCCAAATCCCTTAGATGTTTTCCACACCAAAGAATACCCAAGCAAAAACTCAAACTTGCAAATCCCTAAGTTGCTCTTGTATTTGCTCTCTTTGCTTCATGCCTTAAAAGCTTTGATTTTGCCTATATTTATAGGCCCCTTAAACTTGCCAACCAAGAATAGGAATATCATTCCAATTAGGAATACCTATCCAATTAGGAATACATTTCCTAATCCAAGTCTTACTGATTTATCCTAATTCAAGTCTAACTTGGATTTCCATAATTTAAAAATCAATTCCAACATGCCGAATATTGTAGTATGGAAAACTAATAAAGAATTTCATTGGAGGCCATATCTACACATGTCTTCATTCAGAACTATCTTAATAAGCATCTTATTGTTCTAAAAGAGGTTGATCTAAATTTGCATCCATCAGATATCATGCTTGACAGCTACGAGATCTAGATCATAATACATAATTTGCCCCTTAATAGAAGATCGAAAGAGGTTATGCAAATCAAAGGTATGCAAAGTAATAAGAATAGAAGATACAGACTCTTCATACTTTGGCAAATATATTAAGTCCATGTTAAAGTGAGCGTAATGAAACCCTTGACTAGAGGTACTATGGTACGTAATGCAAAGGGTGAGAATATCTAGGTATATTTTTGGTATGAAAGCTTGAAAATTACTGTTTTTGGTATGGCCATTTGGATCATAATGAGGCTAAATGTGAAGAAAAGCCAAAGAATATAGTGGTAAGAGACTGGCCTTATAGAAGACTTCTTAAAGCTTCTCCTATTAGGAATATTGTTTGAAGCAATAGTACTTGCCCTTTTAACTCTAATGAGAAAGTAAACAGCAATGTAGGAAGTTGTAGTAATTATAAGGCTTTGAGAGGAGTTAGGCACATATTGGATTTAGATGGGAAGACAAGTCCAACTGAAAACATATGCAGTAGTGAAAATTCTCCTAATTTTATCAAAGGAGGGGGCTGTACACCTACACCAATTCTAGCTATTATGGATGATGAAATTGATAAAAATAAAGGAATGTCAAATAGAGTTGATCATAGTGGTGAAAATGATAAGTTTGGCAACGATGATAGCCAAGGATTTGTGTCGGGTTTGTTTGGTAGCATGGCATCAGAAGATAATAAAGTGGAAAATGTTAAAATGAGCTTCTGTATGGGTCTAGTTTCAATGTAAAAGAAAAAAGACTATAAGAGACGAGCTCGTGAGGTTGGGACTACAAAAGTGGGGAAGAAAATCAATGAGGGTTATAGGTCTAATGATTCATCTGTAATAGTTATGTCAGCCTGCCTATATGGGAAAAGGAAAGAAAGGGAGTGAGATGATTATTGATATGAATGGTGTTACTGTAGAAGGAAAGAAAGTATGTTGGAGAATTCTTAGCCTTTTGATTTATCGGCGGTGATTACAGAACAGTCTCACTAAGGGCAATGAGGCTCTTAAATTGGAACCTCTAGGGAATGGGTAATCCCTAGACGATTAGGGTGCTAAAATTTTATATCTGAGAACATTGCATAAAAATAGTTTTTATTGAGTCTAAAGTTAGAGGTCAAGAAGTTGATAATTTTCATCGTAGTTTTGTAGATTTTAATATGTTTGCAATAGATGCTTATCATCAGAGTGGTGGTTTAATCTTGATGTTGACTAAAGATATTAAGTTGTCTGTCTCATCCTATTCTCTCAATCATATTGATTTTACTATTAAAGATGGCATTAGCAATTTGAAATGGAGAGGGATAGAAATATATGGTTTTCTTGAATGTCATAATTTAGATTAAAACTTTGGCCTTGCTCTTCAATTTGGTTAGGGCTACCATTATGCCTTAGTGTTGCTTCAGAGATTTCAATGAGATCCTGATGATTGCATTGGAAAAAGGAGGTCCCCCTAAAAGATCTGCTGATATGGAAGCCTTTTGGAATGCTGTATATCAATATGGTTTTCATGACCTGGGCTTTAGAGGTGTATCTTTCACGTCGGGTAATGGTAGGAAAGGATCGACATTGGTTAAAGAGAGACTTGGATGATTTTATGGCCAATGATGGGTGGATTGCTGTTTTTGACAAGTATAAAGTTAAACACTTGGGAAAGATTGCTTCGAATCATTGCCTGATCTTATTGACTACAAAAAACAACAATGCTAGTAGAAAAATCCAAAATAGACCTTGGAGGTCTGAAGCAATATGGTTAAGGGAAGGGTCCACTGAAGAAGTAGTGAAAAAAGTGTGGCAGCCTCTCAATAATTATGGCATTCCTCTGATTTGTGGCAAAATATCTTCCTTCTCCTTTGCATTAAAACATTAGAGTAGAGAAACATTTGGCAACTAGAAAAGGCAATTGAGAAACAAAGTTGAGGTGCTTGCTAAATTCCAATAAAGTACAAAAACTGAAAGCAAGCATGAGGAGTTGAGGAGGGTCAAATAAGAAGTAGAAGATTTATTGTGTAAAGAGGAAATTTGGTGCTGGTAGAGATCTAGAGTAGTTTAGCTTCGTGATGTGGACAAAAATATGAGATTTTTTCACCAAAAAGCCTCAAAAAGAAAGAGAAGAAATTATATTAGCAACATTTGGGATTGTCATGGGAACTTGGTGGTGGGAGATGATGAAATTTTTAGGGTGGTGTAAGCATATTTCTGAAAGCTTTTCTAGAGTTCTAATTCATCAAATATAGATGTAGAGGTAGATACGGTGGATGCTACTTTGAATGATGCTCTAATTGAAACCTTAGAGGCTCCTTATACAATAGATGAGGTATCCAAAGTTTTAAAACAAATGCATCCTTGTAAAGCTTCGGGTCTTGATGGTATGCCTATTTTATTTTTTAATTCTTTTTGGCATATAATTGGCTTTGATGTGACCTCCTTTGTTCTTAATGTGCAGAATTCTAGTTATTTGCTTGTAAATGTCAATCATATTTTCATTACCCTAAAGTTAAATGTCCAGAAAGTGTGAAAGATTTGTGCCATATTTTCCTTTGCAATGTCTTATACAAAATTATGTCAAAGATCTTAGCTAATAGATTAAAATTGGTGCTTCCCAATGTCATCAATGAATCTCAATTTGCTTTTGTTTTAAATAAACTTATAATTGATAGTGCTCTCATTGCATTTGAAATTTTCCACTCTATGAAACACTATCTTATGGGGAAAAAACAAGGTCTTTTGCCTTTAAGCTAGATATGAGTAAAGCTTATGACAGAGTTGAATGGTCTTTTCTTAATGCCAAATGACAAAGTTGAAATTCCCTCTATAGTTTATTAATTTGATCATGCAATGTATTTTGACTGTGTCTTATAACTTTCTTATAAATGGCTCTATTAGAGGTTTATTGAAGCCAAATATGGGTCTCAGACAATGAGATCCTATTTCACCTTATCTTTTTGTTTTGTGTGCAAAAGGTTTCTCTTCCCTTATAAGATAGACGAAGAGGTAAGGCATCATCCATGGTATT